>PVKA01022844.1:0-36498 GCA_004027165.1 Ctenomys sociabilis | reverse complement strand
CCCCGCAGCCTCCTCCATCTGCCTAGCTCCCTGGCATACATCGTCTTCCTGTGTCCACCATGTCCTGCTGAAGTCCCTGGACTTTCCTCAAAAGCTTAACAATGCTTGGAGCATATCTATCAGGTTTATTTTCTTTTCTACAGATTTTGCTTTGTGGATCCTCTGCCCTTCTATTCCAGTACGGGCCCGCTCTCTGGTCCTGCTGGGCATTGTCTGTCACCCTGGTTATCCCTTGAAGCTGTCGTGGGATGAACCCCAGCGCGCTCAGGGCTGGGCTTCCCCCCTCGGGGCGTGGCGCCGTGGTGAACCTGTGGCCCATGTGCCTCTGCGAGCGGCTGGCGTCCTTGACATCTCTGAGAGGTTCCCGTCACTGCTGGAGGGTGGGCAGCGAATGTTTCTAGAGTTTTCTCTGAGTGAAGAAACAGTGAAAGTGAATTTGTTTCGAGATGACACAAAGTGTCCTTCTTATTTCATGCATCTGTTTTCCCTACTTGGACTTTTTTAGAATTTGTCTGGGATTAGAAATCAAGATGAAAAAAAAAAAATGTTTTCAGAACTTTGAAGGAGTTGACTCCTACTTTTCTGCGTGACTGTTAGGAATTGTCATATCATTTGGATTCCTGATCCTTGGTGAATTGTTTTCATCTTGGAAACATCTAGAATTATCTTTTTATCCTTTCTTATGTGAATTTTATGATATGCCTTTATGTGATCTTTTTCAAAATACTGAATTGATTTATTTGGTACAGAGTCTCACTACTTAGCTCAGACTTGTAGTAATCCTCCTGTCTCTGCCTCCCCAACATTATAGGTGTGCGCCACCACACCTGTTTTCAGTGGCTGGCATGGGGTTCCTCGAAATCAAACCCAGGCCTTTGCATTGGCCAGGCAGGCGCTTAGACCACTGGGTTATCTCCCCAGCCCTACGTGATCTTTTGTTAGAGTCATTTTCATTGGTTGTTTATCGAACTTGTACAATCTGGAAATGTATTTCCTTCAGGCCTAGGAACTAGTGCAATCCTACTCTCTCATTCCCTCCTTTTTTCTTCTCCACGTATATCATATTTTGAGGTATAATTTTGCTAAATTGCTCAGGCTGGCCTTGACTTGTATCCTCCTGTCTCAGCCTCCCAAGAAGCTGTGATTCCAGGCATGTGCACCTTAACCCAACTTACGTATTTTCTTCTTTACAATTAGTCACTTCTCTTGGGTTATGTCTTGCTAAGACCATTTCTGGTTGGAAGTACAACTGCTGAAATGCTCTGATCTTCTTTCTCTTTTATTTCCATTTATTTTTATTTTTGGTTTGCTTTCTAAGGGATTTTTTTTTTTTTTGTCCTTTGTTACCTACTATTCTATTTATTTTTGTTTCCAAAGTCCATCATCCTAATTTTGATTTCCAAGACAATATTCCTTGCTTCCTATAGATTCTATTTCTTATACTTTTATGTTGTGATTGAAGTCTCTCTCTCTCTCTCTCACGCACACACACACACACACACACACACACACACACACAGATACAAGCGATAGAAAGAAAGGAAAGAAAGAAGAAAGGAATGATGGTTTTGGAGTTTTCTGAAGCGTCTTGTGTTCCCGAGTTGGGTTTTGCATTTTCAGAGTTAGATTGATCTCTGTGCTCATCCTAGGCCCTTTCAGAGCCCAGAGTTTACCTAGCACTTTGGATTGGCCGGGCTGGACTCAGATGGTTTTTCCACATGCATGGCTATTTATATTTATAGACCACCTTGAAATACCTTTATTTTTATTTTTTTGGTGGAACTGGGGATTGAACTCAGGCCCTTGCACTTGCCAGGCAAGCACTTATTCTACTGAGCTATCACCCTGGCTCCTGAGATACCTTTATACATAAATGTAAAATTTGAAATTCTTTGAGAGAAAATTATTTTTAAAATACAGTAAGAAACATGAGAAGGCATTTTTGGATCTTTGACTATTTTGATCAGTTATGAGAAGTAGCCCAAGTGCTATGTTAGAAATAACAGAAAAGAATTGAGCGTGGTGGTGCACACCTGTAATCCCAGTACTTGAGAAGCTGAGGCAGGAGGATTGCCATGAGTGTGAGACCAGCCTGGGCTATCTAATGAGTTCAAAGTGAGCCTGAACTATGTAGTGAAACAGTCCAGAGAGAAAGAGAGAGAGAGAAAGAGAGAGAGAGAATAGAGAAACTACTGAAGTCTATAAACTACTGAAGTTTGATAGGTAACATTAAAGTCAAAAACATTCAAGGTTGCCTTCATAGTAACAATTCTCTCACTCACATGTTTTTTGTAGATCATAGAGCTTGGTAACCCAGGAATTGCTAATAATTTATTTCCTATTTTCTGTGTGGGGAGCTTATATCTTGAGTGGATGCATGGTTTGTTTGTACTGCTTGTGAGCATCTTCCCAAGTGTCGTGGCCAGGAGAAGGGAAGGACCTCAAATGCCCAAGTTTCTGGGTGAGGAGAGAGCAGTTCTAACTGAGATGGCGGTGATGACTCAAGACCAGACTGTGTCTGGGCTTTGTGGGAGAACCCTATCCTGCAGCTCCACCTTAGTACATTTTCTCTTTGTTCTGCAGAGAAAGCAAGCAAGGCTTGGAGAAAGTGAGATGATAAGGTCTTTTCTAAATAAGGGTTTTTCTAACTCTGAATCAATTGTTCCCCACGACTGTAATAAAAGCACATGTAATATTTGATCCTATTCACTGATTAATTTATTCACTTGGCAGTACTTCTATTATGATGACAATGAGATTTACTTGGATATTGTGGATATTGCCTTTATTTCCTGTTTCTTAAATATAACTTTTTAGCTTTAAGTGAACTCAGACGGAAAAGGCTCAAATTCCAAAAACACTTTAATTCATTTCTAAAGAGAAATATACCCTGGTTATAAAATGACATGTTCTCTAAATTAGATTTTGCTTTGAAAATATTAGATTTTTAGGGGCAAGAGCAAAGATTGTACCTGAAAATCAGTCGCACTTCTTTATGCGTAGCTATATGAATGCAAATGAACCTTGTCCCATCTGTAGACAATTTCATAGACAAAGACAGTGACAGCCTTTATAAGTATAAAGCATACACTCACTGATTACTTGTCTTACTATTGTATAGCAATCAATATAAACGTGCTGGATGCTTCTAGTTCATTGCCACAGAGTTTATTTATGTCAGATAAATAGAAACTACACTCGTGGAAGAACAGAAAACCCCTTATAATGTCATAGTCTAAATATATGGAAGGCTATTGACTCAAAAGTTAATCAAGAACACTTTCAGCAAAAGCAAAATTATTGGCAATTCCCATCTACCCGCAGTCAGCATTAGCTATGACCAACCCATAACCAATCTTGGGTGAATGCTTTTTTTTTAATCTTTCTTCTCTTACATTGGGTTACTTAAAGCAAATCCAAGGCTGACTATCATAAAAAAAAAAAAAAAAAAACTTCAATGTCTTTCTCTAAGAAGATTTTTTTTAAAAACCTTTCCACAATATCATCATCATACCTAATACAATATTAATAATTGTTATTTAAAAATTATGCTGTCAGTGCTTTACTTTTTTGGATAGTTTCATAAATGTCTTTCACTTTTTCATTGTTTAGATTAGGAGCCCAATAATTTCATATATTGCATGTGGCTGATACATCTCTTAAGAATTTTAAATCTGAAGTTCTCTTGACCCTGTTTGTTAATCTTACAGTTTATTTGTTAAACAGACTCATATGTTTTTTCCTGAAAAACTTCCCACATTCTGGATTTTGCTGATTGCATTCCCTAGTCATTTAATATATTCATATACCCTTGTAATTCTGGTAACATAGTAGTTAGGAATAGGCATTTGATTAACTGCAGGCTTTATTTCTTGGCATAAAAATGTCTCCTTGAATGTTGTTGCCTGTTTCCCATTGCATCCCATCATGTGGGCAGGATGTCTGATTATTTGTGATGTTGATGAGCCCCATGTTCAGGTGTCCTCGGCTCCATCCACCCATTGTAACATTTGCCATCAGCTTTTCTCTTAGTAATTTCATCAACCATTGGTGATGACTGCCTGGCCCAGGGCAGACACCATAAGGAGAACCATAAGATCCTGAATTTGGAAAGCCTCATCTACTTCCAGTTTCTCACCTGTGATTTATTATAATATCTTGATCATTTTTCTCCTCCTGCTCCACAGAAGATTTGCAGTCCTTTAAGGCCCTGGGCTCCCAGGTGTGTTCAGTAAAGCACACACTGCAAGCAACACTGTGAGGATAGGTGCTGTAGGCTTACGGATAGCTCAGGCTGTTACTTCCCTTGAGAGATTTATGATATGCATGAGCCTATGCATGGCGGAGGACTCTGTCAGTTAAGGAATATACTGTACCCAAAGTTTCATCAACTCAATGGACCACTGTTTCCTTTTATCATGGATACCTATTGGATATCCTTTTAAAGAAATTCCATGCAATGCATTTCAAGGGCAAGGTGAAGATAGTCGTGTGGAGGTGCTGATGATAAAGTCATGGACCATTCATGGTGACGCTTTTCTTAGAAGGGACAAATGTGAGAGCAAGTCACAGTTGAGACAACAGGTCCATAAGTGGTGTCCTTAGTTATGAACATGAAACTAAAGCCCAGTCCCTGCAATCACAGCTTTAAATAATCATAACAAAAGTTGATCTCTTATTTTACAAATTTGTATACACACACACACACACAAACACACACACACACTTGAGTTAAAAATCACTTGCAGTTATTTTATATTATTTGATTTCAGGTGCAGTATTGGCACCTAAGGCATACATGAAGGAATCATAGCCCTAATTTGGACTGTGGCCTCAGACGTCAACTCCGGATTAGTTTTCATACCAGGGGCTCACATCCTGTTTGCAGCTCACTATGGAAAATTGAGTTGAGCAAAATTAGGGACAGAGACCAATTTTCTTTTGCTCTGAAGATACCTCAAGCTGTGTACAATAAATGTTTTCCATTAAAGGGAAAATGTTGTGCATTAATGCTCCTGAGAAAAAATAGCGATTGCCAGTAATGCCATCAGGAAATGATTTTTTAAATGTTTCAGGGTGTAAGCCTGATTCAGTCACAAAGGAGGGAGTACAACTTCTTTTGCAGAGTTGGAACGTTATTGATAAAGTCATTTTTTGAGGTAGGATTCTAGGAAAGTGTGAATTTTGATTTTGGGAACATGCACACGGGATATATAAATAAGAAATACAAGTCAGAAAACTTGACTAAAGTAAGCAAGAACAGGGTCAAGGTTCCTAAGGATACACACATCTGTTCTGTGAGTCCTGTTGGGGACAGGAGAGTGGGATAAGACACAGAGAGGGTTGGTGCCATGTCATCAGTGATTGCACCAGCAGACTAGACAAGCCCTGAGCAGCGCTGGGCACCAGGTTCCCAGGCAGAGGATACCATGTTGGGCTGCACTAGACCTTGGCAGTTGATGTACCTTGGTTTTGCAATGATTCAAAATACTTTTATATTTAGAAAATTCAGGAAAAAGCAAAGATTGCCTTAACTAAATATTTTAACAGCGTTGGCAATCCTTTTTACTTGTCACAAGGCTGCTTTTCTATCATTCTCTCTTCCCCAGCCCAACCTTACCCTCTCCTCCCCTCCACTCCCCACTCTTCCTCTCCCCTTCTATTCCCTTCCTCTCTCCTCCTTTCCCCTCCTCTTTCTTTTCCTTTCTCTTTCATTGCTAGGGATTGAATCCTGGTCTTCTTATGGAGTTGTATTCTCTTCTCTTTTAAAGAAAAATTGTATTTTGAGACTAAGCTTCCCAGGCCAGGTGTGAATTTGTGATCTACCTGCTTCAGGCTCCCAGAGTGCTGGGTAAACATGTTCTTTGTGACGCGATACTGTAAGCTTGTTGTTCACAGGAGGAAATCAAATGTAGATTTTTTACTGTAGCTATTACTTTCAACTCAGGCATTTGCTTTCCATATACTGTCCTTTCAAGATTGTATGTAGACTTCCTTCTGTAGGAACTGATGGGCAAATTGAAGAGAGGGGAGTGGGGAAACTATCTGACAACCACCTTAAAAACATGATATTAGGGCCAGGGAGATGGTTCAGTAGAATAAGCGCTTCCCTGGCGAGCGCAAGGGTCTGAGTTTAATCCCTGGTTCCACCAAAAAAAAGAAAAACATGATATTAAATAAGAATTCAGGTGGTAAATTTAGTTGCATTTCTTGCATACAAAGCAGAGGAAACTATGTTCATTTTTGTACCTTTAGAATGTTATTTGATGAATCGCGGAACCCAAACACAAATGTAAAATTCCACATACAATATAGTAACCTTAACATTCTCTCATGATGATTTTATTTCAATCCTTTATGTACTGAAGCCCGGAGAAGGGAAATGACTTGCCCAGGGATACATTTTACTTTATGGATTAAAATATTTCATTCACTTCACAGTGTGGGTACTATTTTATTCCTTGGGAAGATCACACATAGTTGTATTTTGTACCCTCAGTTTATAGTCTGGTCTGGAAAGTAGCTGATTACCCAGTTGGCTCATATAAATAGCGTTTCAGTTACCCCGCTCTTGTTGCTGGGACAAAATACCTGACACCTAACATTAAGAAAGGAAAGGTTTATTTAACTCACAGTCAGTGGAGGTTTCAGGCCATTCTCAGCTGGCTCCAAGGCAGAGGAGCACACAGAAGAGGGCAGCAGTTCATAGGGGTGGAAAACAGCAAAGAACGAAGGGAGCAACAGCAGCTGAGGCAGCTACCAAGCCTTTCCCCATCCTTATATTACATACAGATTACCCACCGCAGGTGAGTGTAGCACTCATACCCATAACCCCTGCATTGGATCATGAATTAATGATAAACTCTAGAATCCTCCCCAATAACTGCATGAGATTTTTTAGGGGGGACAACTAGACCCAAACCACAACAAATAATACTGGTGAAGTGACTGAGAGAAGCCTGATTCCCTTCACAGTTAGTGAGAAATTTCAATATTGAGAAAGCAGAGAAAAGTGTAAAAATGGTAAATGCAAGGTCAACAAGAAGGCTGCACTTAAGGGCTAAGGATCAGATTCAGGGGCCTGCTGGTTGTTCAGTGTGCCAGGCACATGTGTCCCTTGGCAGCATGGGTATTTTTTCCCTGCATAGCTGCAACAGAAAGGAGTTGTGCCAGCCAAAAATATCAATAGCTATAGCTTTAAAATTGCATTAGGCGTGTTGCATGAGAGGAGAGAGCTTTAAAGACCACATTTGGACTTTATAGTGGTCCTTGTAGCATGCATATGGAAACTTCTTGTATGGGCTGAAATCATAGGGTGTGAATAGAAGCTCATTTATGTAGTGCGAAAATCCCTGAACCAAGATGCTACTTTTCCACTTGGTTTAGCAAGTCGTTGGGTTTCTAATACGCTTCAGCCTATATGTCCTTACTTTAAGCTTAGTAATGCTCGCTCTGTTTCAAAGTTACCAGAGATACAGTAAGGATGAAATTATTCCTTTTATGTGGGAAAAGGTAGTGTTGGGTCTTTGAAAGTTCCTGTTTTGCTTTGCTGTAACAGCATTCTGCTTTTAGTTCGCTACATTATGATTGTATTTCTATTTTGCCGCTTATTAAAGAAATCTAGGGCCAGCCAGATAGCTCAGCAGATTAAAGCACTTGCTTAGGTAGATGCAGGGACCAGGGCTTGATCCCCTGCATGCTGTGCTGGCCCTGCCTCTGGGATGTGCTGAAATGATGACTGAGACTGGGCGTGGTGACGCACACCTGTAATCCCAGTGCTTGGGAGGCTGAAGACAGGAGAATCACTGCGAGTCCGATCTCTGTAATGAGACCCTGTACTAAGTACATTAAAAAGAAAAAAGTACCTCATCAAAATAATCTATATTTAGCTCCACTGATCAGCATGTATTTTGATCACAAATGAAACTGGATGGTTAATTTTATGCTCCATAATTCTGTTTTCTGAAGCAATGAGATTTAATTGAACCAATATTTTTTTTCACCTTTGGGCTCTATGTGATGATCACACTCTCTAGGGCAAAAACATGTAGTTCAAGGTTCCTGGCCTGGAGAAATATACAGTTGCTGTGCTGCAGTTCTTTCAGAGCTGAAATGGAGTAATAAAATCACAAATCACAGAATGGTTTCTAATTTCAAAGACAGACTGTCTGACCTTGCCTGTGGAGTTCAGATGGAAAGCAAGAAGGAACACGGAGAAGGAAATTGAGGTCCTGTCTAGGTGCCGCACACCACAGCAGCACCTAGTAGTACATCTGGAATTGTGGCACGGGCCTTTCACCTTAGGACCTGGCGAGTACTCATTAGAAATGCTTTTCTCCTGTTTTTATTTTTGTTGGAAAAATGTTCTAATTAAATGTTAAGGCCTCCCTGAATGAACTTCTGTACTCTCTCTTTTCCTCCTTCCCTTCTCCCTCTTTCCTTTCCTTCCTCTGTCTCTGTCTCTGTCTCTGTCTCTCTCTCTCTCTCTCTCTCTCTCTCTCTCTCTCACACACACACACACACACACATACACACTCACACTCATGTATACTGTACTCCCACCCCACTATTGATTCTTGGTTCTTCATCTTCCTGAGCTAGAGCCTACAATTTTAACTTTAGATCAAAGAATTCTCTCTTACATTCCTTTGTTTCTTTGACTTCTCTTCTGAATGAACCTTTCTTGAAGCCATGAAGAGATTTCTTGGATTCGGAGCCCATCGGTAGTTTCAGCCCTGCTACATTTCAACCACACAGGAAGGAAATGCACGTGGATGAAGGGCTTCAGGGTGCCTAGCATTGTTGTGCCTGTCAGCAGTGAACTCCTGCATCATCAGTGGTGAAACTTTCATTCTCTAGGCAATATTTCATGTACACCAGCTGGACCCTTCATTGGCGAGGAGATAGCGCTGTAGTGGCTTCATTGGTTCAGTCTCCACTATCTGAGACTTTTTTCTTTGAACTTGTACGGTGAGCTGGCTCCATTCAGTGGCTAAGAAGAGGACTGGGGGTATGAACAGAGTCACATAGTCCCTTTTTCTCTGGATCTCTTGTTCTCTCTCTCTCTCTCTACTTGCTGGCTACCATGAGGCAGACAGCTTTCTCCTACTGCGCCTTTCTTCCTTAGGGCCAGACAGCCATGCAGTGAAAGCTCTGAAATGGAACCAAAGTAAGTCTTTTCTCCTTTAGGTTATTTCTATTAGGAATTTGGCCCCAGCAACAGGTGACTAATACAATTTTCCCACTTGCCAGCTGGAGTTATAAGATTTTAAGGCACAAAAAAGATGATGACTGCAAGAGCTTGACCCTCAGGAGGTGCTAGGTGTGCAGCGGCAGCCTCTTCCATGGTTTCATTGTCAGTTGGTGGGGGACTCCTGGTATTTGATTTTTTATATTTATTGAGAAAGAAGTAGCAATGAGACAGTTTCAAAACAAGTTAGTAGGACAGTTACAATAATTTATTACATTGCATATTGTTGTCTTCATTTTGTTATTCATAGTACAAGATGCAGACCTGATATCTTTTCTAAACACTATTCAAAACTTTTCATTGAACTAAGACAAAGTAGCTGTATATCTATGCTATTTTGTATATACATATATATATTTTTTTCCCACTACAAAATGGTCTTTCATTACTTTGCTGAATTCATGCTTTGGTATTTGAGGTGCAGGATGTGGAGTTGGGGTCCGTAGAATCAAGTCAGCACACTGAAAGTGTACTTTGCTTTGTACCTCACCAACACAGAAAGGGTCAGGGGTAGCTTACGCGTCTGAGCAAGCTGTAGGGCACAGTCTCCCTGACCCCTTTCTGCTCTCCCCTAAGGCCTGCCTTTGCTTCTGAAGCAGAGATCAACTCTTGCCACTGCTCTTTCCGGGTGATGACCCTCTACTTCCTGTGGCTCTGGCTATTCCTCTTCCATCAGCCTCGCTTTCTACTGGAAAAAGGAATAGCAGGCGGGGTGGCAAAAGCCACTTCCTCCCCAAGTGGAGTCCTGGAGGACTATTTCATCCTTCACTTCTGCCAAGCTCTGTGTACCACCTTCTCCAGCCAGCAAAGGTCTCAGAGGTCATTGGAGCACCATAGTATTCTATCCAGGTAGATTCTATCCAGGCTGGGACTAACTCTTAGCACAGGCAGGGTCTCTTGCTAACAGCTGAAGAAGCTGCAGGGTGGCTCCATGGCACCCCACCCTCCTTCCCCAGCTGGCCTTCTGCATCTGCTCTGTGTTGGGCTCCCACAGAAGCAGTATGTATAATGTCGCCATGTGACTGAGCCTGGAGATCGTGGCTCTGGGAACAGGGCGGAGAAAGTGATGTGTAGTGCGCATTTCCATCTTCAGATGAAGACACTCCTTCGTCTCCTCTGTAAACCATAACATGAGAGGGTCTTACTAGAAGAGGGTAAACTGCACTGCGCTGTTGCTAGGTAACCTGAAAGAACAAACCGCACACCCAGTTGTCGCTGACATTGGCATGCTTTTTCTCTGCAAGTCTGTCTACTCTTGAGAAGGACTGTGTGTAGCATGGGCACATTTGCCCATTGCTGAGGCTACGGCATCCTTCCTTCCTCTTTTCTCCGCACATCTTGTCCCCACCGGGAAGGACCCTGACACATTATTTGAGCCCTAATGTCAACTCTTGACAGTGATATTACAAGGGAGTTGCTGTACAGATGCAAATATGGTTTATTAGGCAGAGCTGCAGTGTATATTCTCAAAGGCTGGATCATTTTAAAAATTAAGTGGGCCTCCCTTTCCCAGCTGGAGCAGAGAGTTGACTGTCATGAACAGGAACCCCTTTGTTTGCTTGAAACTTCCCTAGGAGGCTTCTTCAAAGGTGATTTCTAGGCACCGGTGACCATCAGCACATCTTAGCACTACTGATAAAATCGTTAGTCTGGTATGGTTCTTTCTCCCTGGGCTCCATTGCTTTCTCTCCAGGGACCTTGCATGTCCTAGTCTCTTGGGAACCTGTCTTGTGGATCATAGGCTGCCTGTCCTGTAACCTGTGCTGTCTGTCTGTTGCAGATCTGAACACCTCGTGGACAAAGTCTCCAACCTTCCAGGACTCTGATCCATACTACCCTCCGCTGCAGACATTTATAACGGAAGCAAAACAAAACCTTTCAACAGTAGTCCTGCAAGATATGGACAGAGTGGAAGAAGATATTGTTTACCTCTAACTGTGTTGTCATTATTTTACCAAACAAACCTAACTCTGGCACTTTTGGGAGAACCTGTCTTCCTATTCCTTCTGTGTGTGACTGTGCCCAAATTGCTTTAAGAATACTATTTACTTGGCCTGTGTCTAATATTTAAATTATTGAAAACAGCTCTGTATAATGTTTAACTTATCATACCCACTTTCAGATTTCTGGGGGGGAATCTAACTTGAATAAGCAGGAGTATATGAAAAATTTCTTTGACTTTAGAGTAAAATTTCATATTGCATTTTATATATGTAGTCACCTGGATTGGGAAATAAGTGGTTTTTAAAGTGGAGATGAAGCAATTTGGGTTTAAAGCATGATCTTCATAAGGAATGACCGTTCACCGTCACAGCAGTTGGTTATTAAGAGTGCCTTGGGGCCTGAAAAGGCAAAGCAGGCTATGGGGAAAGCCTTTGCTCAGCCAGCCTCTCTGTGTCAGTCTCTTTGGGCCTCAGAGGTAGAGATCTGTCACCATCACCACCCTGTCAGCATGGATTGTTGAGCACCTGTTCTGACCCTGTGGCCACCACCCCTGGAGCACAGTGTGCAGGTGTTCAGGCCAGAGCCACGTGCTTTGAGACACACTGTCTTTGTCCTAATCCTGGTGAGAGGTCTCACGCCAGCAGTCAGCAGCCTCCTTCAGCCCAGATCTCCCTGGAGACAGTTGTGACATAAACAGTGACACTCTGTGAAAACCTTCCCTCCTATCAGCCAGCCTGTCGCTGTTACCTCCTGGACCATCAGCGGCCATCACCCGTACAAAGGAAGCCTTTCCTGTGTGACAGACACATCTTCAGTGAGCTTGCTGTGGAGGGCCTTTCCACAGAGGATCCCCGGCAGACGCTGCCTTTAAACCAGGAGATGTTTTCATGGTGTTCTGCAGAAATATTTGTATATGTTTTGGTCCATGTCAATAAATATCTTTTACATCATTATTTTACTCTGGAGTCTTAATGTTAGGAATAGGACTATGGCCAAACACACCTTTTCCTCACACATAAATCTCTCCTTAGAAGTGACAATAAAGGAAGACTTTTCAGTTCACCCAGAAATTATGGCACTTACCAGGAGGTGTCATGCAAAGGGAAAACGAGTTTGCTCAGATCCCGATTTTGTTTTGGCTACTTGAAGTTTTTTGTGGAGATAGGGATCAAACTTAGGAACTTGCCCTTGTCAGGCAAACACTTATTCCTCTGAGCTATCTCCCCAGCCCCTACTTGAAGTTTGAAGTTATTTATCTACATTGTATTTTCATTTGGACAAATCCATCATTATTATTTTTTACTTTAGGGAAGGGTCTACAGGGTGTTCAGGATCTCACTTCTAAATTGGACCCATAGTGATGCATGTTTATAGCCTCCCAAAAGCAAGTGCCACTATGCGCAGTCTTACTGGCCTCTCAGCGTGCCCCAGGGCGGGCCCAGGGACTGAACCCCAGCCCCTGCTCCTGCTTGCAGGCACTTTAACCCACTGAACTGTTTGGCCGGGCCTCACTTGGACAAATTAAATCTTAGATTTTTAAAGAAGAATATTTGGGGAGCAGTTGAAGTCTCTGGTTATTTTTGTCATATTGTAGCAAAAAGTTCCATGACTAACCTCTGTCTAGAATGGGGGTAGCTTATTAAAATTTTAATAACTTTACCTCCAAGCTAAACTCCTAAATTATAAAATGCGTCTCCCATTCCTAAAGACACTAGAAAGAAAAAAGAAATTATGTTTTTTCTATCCTTGATATAGTCCAGAATCTTATGTCCCTTGGATAAAAATGATATAGCTATTTTAGTCTTAAGCCTTGTTCAGATATCTATAAATATCTTTCCTTTTCTCATGACAATGGATATGGGAATAGTGGAAATATATACAGATATTCAAAACTCGTTGGTTATTTAAAAATAGTGGTGCTCAGTCGATTTTCAAGTCTGCAGCAAGGGTCTTCAAACCTCAGTAGTTTTAGAGTACCTATACTCTTTTATTACATATGACTTTTTCACTGCATGCAACTAAATTTTAAAGCTTTCTTGATAATTTCTTTTATCTCATTTTCATTAGTTAATAAGCACAGATCCTGCTCTGATCAGAGCAATTGTGCCCTCCCAAAATTAATATGCTGAAGACATAGTCCTCACCAAGAGGTGATGTTAAGGGGTGGGGCTTTTGAGAGGTCACTGGATCATGAGGGTGAGGGTAGCATCTTTATCAGTGGGTTTAATGTGCACAGAAGGCCTGGGGAGAGCTCCCTCACCCTTCTCTGTGTGGTGGACTGAGTAGGAAAAGCCTCCCTTTCTATGAGCCAGGAGATTGGGGCTCAATAATGCAGAATGTGCTGACACCTTTCTCTCAGACTTCCTGGCATCCAGCACTGTGAGCAGTGAGTTTCTGTTGTCTTCGTTTATGGTATTTTGTTATAGTAGCCAGAACAGGGTAAGAGCTCAACTGAAACCCGCTCTGTGGCTCCCACACAGATTCATTAATCTTATGAGAAGACCACTGTGTTTTCTGTGTTCATAACTAAGTTTCCCTAGAAGAACCTACATTTCCCATCAAGGTAAAAATATAAAAGAAATATATTGGCTGTCCCTACAGGCATCCCTTTAAGGAGTTCTGAAGTGGAAAGTGTGTTTGTTCAGTCCCTTCTAGGCTGCACAAGTGTTTGTGCCACTTTCTTTTGGCTCCAAGTCCCTCTGTACCACACCAGCTCTGCCTGATGGCAGGAACCCTGCAATGCTGTTGAACACACCCATAGCAGAAGCCCTGCTAGGTCAGAAAAGTAGAAAAGCCCTGCGGAGAAGCACGTGAGTCAGCGTGTGTGTGTGTGCACTTATGGAAGCACATTACGTGGGGTGAAGAGCATAGCACTGCTGCATCACGGAATGACATAAACAGGTAAAAATGGAATGTATGTATTCTCTCCTGTGCTCTTTAAACTCAGAAATAACTGGCTTATTGACGTTTGGCCGCTGTCTGTGTTTCTCAGTGAGAGGCAGAAGGGCGTGACATCTAGAGCCCGTGCTGCCACTCACTGTCTGTACGTCCTTGGTGTGTTACCTCACCACTGTTTCCTCATCTATAAAAAGAGATAATTGCCTTACGGAATTAAGATTAAATGATTCTAAGTGTACTTAGAATGGAGCCCGGGGCACAGTCTTCACTGTGTATGCTAGCTATTATTATTACATTATTTAAAAATCTATTAATAATTACTCCACCCAATCGCAGTCCTTAGACACATTGCTCCTGAAATATCGGAGAGTACAGGTGAGTGGGAGGGTGTCCTTGGGTGGTCAGAGCTTGGAATAAGGTTCCATCAGGTTAACTTGGCAACTCCTGCATCTCATAGCACCTCTCAATTCCCATGTCCCATAACCGTCATTGACTATCTGCTAAGGGCCAGCCATCTGTTAGGAAGAAATGAAGATGGACAATGTTGCAAGCTGTTAGAGAACAGGAAGAGAAGATGTGGTATGGGTGGCTCTTGATCTGGGTAAGTGCAGGTTGCTGTGGAAACACATAGGAAGGACAGATGGGAAGGGAGTCATCCTACAGCAGGAGACGCCTGTGACTTCAGGGGTATGTACAGAATGTGTGGAAAATATGTTCTCAGCAAGGAGAGGCATAGAGAAGAGGGGAGATTTCACTCTAGTAAGGTCTAGAGGTGCACAACAAGGGCAGGACGGGTGCTGCCCTGACATGTGCACCTCCCAGGGTGGGCTCCTTCTCTCTGGATTAAGGTGGCCCGTGACAGTGTCAGCCTATTTCTGTGTCACTGAAGCACTCTTACACAAGCAGTAGGGGAGTGTGGATTCCTGCTCCACTGCCGTAGCTAACTGATCAGCTTCCACATGAAGCCAGGCTCTGGAGCAGGGAGGAATATTTGCATTCATGCTCTGATGTCCATCTCTCCTAACACAAGCAGACACCTCCCACCCATAACCTTTCTACACATCCTCTACCATAGTACACTGCTGGTTCTGGTCCATAGGCCAAGTGAATGTCTGTGTACGTGGTTCTTCTAATCACAAGAACCAAGAGGAATTGAGTGTGAAGAGATCAGTTTACGATGCCTATTAGAGCTGAAGGGCCTGGAAGAGGGCTTCAGGGAGCTGTTGTGGAGTGAATTGGGGACTTGCATGGTCACTTAAAGGGTGAAATGGAAAAGGGAGGAAAAGGAGAAAGGGCAGGGTCACCTTGCTCTTCTATTCTCTTTTTTTGTTGCCCCCCAGTAGCCCATTTCAGTCTATCATTTTGAAATGTATGGAGAATGGAAAATTATAAAAAGGAGGGGGACCTATAGAAGATTCCAGAATAATCTTATACGTGATATGAAAAGTTTGCAGTGTTCTTTCCCATCTATCTCTCATGCACCATTGTCTCTTTGCCAGTGTAAGAAAGGTGGTAAAAAATGTGGGGAAGCTCACAGCCCTGGGCTCTGCCTGCTGAAACTCTGTCAAAGCAGCACATCATGCTATGGAAGACTCCATGTGCCAGGCTCCATGGGAGGGGAGCCTCCTGCATCAGACAAACAACTGTGCTTTGGAGCTAAGTTTGCTCATCTATGGGATGGAGATAGTGGCATGGGCCATGCCTGGCAGGGCTGTCGGGGAAGCAACAGGAGTGAAGGCTAGGACCCTAAGTGGCACTCAGTTAAAGGGCGTATGCTGGTGATCTCAGGCCTAAGACAAAGACAAAAATCAGATGTTGTCCAAAAGCAAAATAACCAGGGCATTCTCCTGTGTCCTGAGAGACTTCTAAGATCAAAGCCTGCAGTGATGCAGCACCCCATGTTGTGAGACACAGGAGTTGTCCTGAATGAAGGGTGAAGGGATGGGCCAGAGCCCTTGGAAATCTAAGATCAAAGAGTCAGAGGTAGAGCTAGAACCATGATCCACTGCATTTCTTTGCCTTTGGCTGGAAAGTTCAAAGCAGTTCCTTCAAGTTGATGACTGAACATGTTTTGGGTGCAGCAACTTGAAGAGGGGGACCATGGTTCAGTACTTCTGTAGAAGTTTTATGGTTGAGAAACTTCAACAGGTCATGAAGTGGTTCCTAGTTGCCTGCCTACCAATAAAACTCTGAGAAATAGGAAGTCAGAATTCTAGCTGCTCTTACAGCCAAGAGTCTCAGAACAATTACCCAAGGACAAAGGGTAAACCTAGTGAGGAAACAAGGTTATCTTTTCTTCGCTAATTTAACAAGATTCTGTAGTTTTATTAGAGATCTCTCCCTTGTCCTTAAAAGTGCTCTCAGCTCTACCTCACCACTGATCCCCTTTTGTTCACAGGCCTGGTGCTTGTAGGCTTTCCATGCAGCTTGGCTCTGACCCCAGGCAATGCAAAGATCAGTTGCCTGCAGAGATTCACAAAGTTTCAGTCCCCAGAGAAGGTTCTAGAATATTTTCTTTTTATTCAGAGCCTAGTCAAGTAAGCATCTCTATTTTATTACATAAAACAAATTTGATTTGTTTGCTAAGCAGCATTTTTACTTACCCAAGAGTTTGTCCAAGTTCTTCAGCTCCCTCTGCTAGGCTGGTTTGGGGTTCTTTGGCTGCTCCTCCAAAGAAACGGGGAGGGGGGAAGGGCAAGAGCTCCCATGAATGGTTTGCTTCTGGCTGAGAGCTCAAGTTGAACATTGGGTGATGGACGCCAGTCTAATCTGAAATGCTACTTGGGAGTAAAGGCCTGGCTTCATTTCTCCATGCTCTCCTTTCAGCTGCTTGCCCCAACCCCCACCACCATGGCTAATGTCTAAGCAGGTTTTCTGGGGGTGCTGCCAGTGCTTAGTCTTTGCAGTCTTTCACATAACAGCTTCAGAGTAAACATGAACACAGCCAGCATCAAGGAGAGCATCTGCATAGGCGGTGGAGCTAAGACACATTCTCAGAAACATGCTTGCCCGCTCTCTTGGCAGCATCATGGGCTCCTTGGAAAGTCTCCGTCCACCTCTCCTCTGCTGGCAAGCTCCTGTCCGGGTAAGATGTCGGCAGGTGCCAGCAGAGGACAATGGGTTTTTAAGTAAGGTCCTGGAGCCAAGCTCAGAAAACAAAGCTCCTGAAGAGTTGCTTTAAAACACTTGCATTTCTTCTAAATTCCATACAAGAATGAAGCATGTGTTCTATCAAGGAGGCCGTGCTCATCAGTATTAGGTAGCACAGGAATTTCAGGTAATGTAGAGGTAGTGATAGGATTTTTCCTCTTTCCACGTTTACAACACTATTTTTTTCAGTAGCTTGAAAAATTACCCTTTTTTATTCCTAGTTTGGGGCAGTTGTTTTTACTGTGCAGGACACAATACTCAACCTTTACGTGCAAACACGTCCCATGAGAAGTTTTCATCCTCTCTGACCCTAGAATTAGTGTAAACACATCTCAGCAATGGCCATATTTTGAGTCACTCTAACGTGAAGTCTAAGCCTGTTAAGCACTGTTGCCATGGAGACTGCGAGAGTTAGATTAATTAAGGACCCGACAGATGTTGTAAAGTGTGCAGAAAACACTGTTTTCTGTTAGTAATTAAAGAGGATATGTGTGTATGTGAGGGTAGAAGATACAGAGACAATAGAAGACAAAGCAGTCAGACAGACAGACAGACATTTTTGGCACTAAGCAGGTAATACTTCCTTCAGTAAAACTCACTGCTGATAACTCTGCTGACACCTTTCTATTTTCTGCTCCACCCAAGCTAGACAGAATAATTGCTTGAAATGGCGAAAGGGTCCACCCAGTCTTCCTTTCATGGTCTGATTTGTAAGAGGCAGACGAATATGCAACAACATGTTCTTGGATCAGTGGGTTCAAATAGCCCATCTGTCTGACACTCCAAAATCAAGACGGACTATGTAAATGGTTTTTAAACAACCTGGCAAGGAGGCCAAGTTTGCAGACTGGAGCTAGATCCGTTGTCCAACCTGCCGGGAGTATTGTCATCGGGGAGCCGGGTGCCAGCAGAGGCTAGCAGCGCAGCTGCCTTGGAGAAAGCGCCGTGGGAATGCTTTCAGGGCTACAGAGTGAAAGAAACATCAATCTGGTTCAGCTTTCATCTGAGGAACATTTGTTTTAATTTGGACTAAGTCTTTTGATTTTTAAAACACTGTGTTTTTATTTTCCCTTGAGTAAAATATTAACCTGAGGCTGAGGTCTGAGTTCAGCAAATTGGGTTCCATCTGGATTCTGCTTAGGGGTCCCAGTGCATGCTGTCCCCCTTGGGGCCTCCTTTTGGCTGGCAGGAAGTAATTAATGGTTTTAAATGGTCTACAGACTTTTTTGCTGGGTGGGTGCCGATTTTCCTCAGACTGGCAGCTTTTGAAGCACGATAGATTTTCTTTGTCTCACAGTGGTAGAGCTGGGGTCCTCTGAAAATGAAGAGCTAGAAAGCAAGAGGGTATCACAGAGATGCTTTATTTCTTGGGACAGGGTCAGTTTCCTGGTGGCCCAAACTCAGCTCTTCCCACCCACAAGCCCTGGAGAGTGAGTCATAATATCATGGTACAGTGGGGAATTGTGTGAGCTGGGAGTTCAAGTGTGTGTGTGTGTGTGTGTGTGTGTGTGTGTGTGTAGAGTATGTGCTCTAACCAAAGCTTGGTATCTGTTTATACATACAGGCCTATTCCCAGTCAGGCTCTCTCAGACATAAGTATTCCTGGTATTATTGGTTACTACATGTCACCCAGCCTCAGGATGTGAGGACTTTGCTCTACAGACAGGGAAGTTGCTTCTACTTTTCTTTCCTTTTTTATAAAGCTGAAAGAAGGCTGCAGGTGGTACCCTACATCTCAAAGAAAATCAGATACCCTCTAATTGTGTGTTACTGAGGGAAAAGAGATGAAATGGATCTCTGCGAATGTACCACAACATTGGGGTGCAGAATTCAAGTTTGCATTTTGATTCAGTATTGGCCTCTGTAGGATCTCAAGTTCACTTCCCCCTAAGTTTGATTATAAAATCTGTTCTTTACAGTTTTCCTCTCATTTGAAAGTTATGACCACTTAACTCTTAAGAAAGACACTTGATAGGGTGACAGAAATAGAAAGGAGTAGGATTTGCCTTCTGACTCAACTGATTTCTGTGACTCTAATGAATAGGAAGAATAATTTCTAAGAAAACTTGTCTCTGCCTCCCCACTGCCACATATATAGGTAAAGGAGTTTGTTTAAAAGTTGGGATGGAAGAAAGAACAGTGGTTTGATTGTATTTGAAGTAATATCTGATTTAGTAAGTGAGAAAATCCTGAAATGAATCTAGAACTCTTGAAACGAATTAAAGTAAAACCAGTGGAGGGTGTTAATTCAAGAGGAAAATATACATTTCATCTCAATCCTTGTATTTTGAAAAATGAATTTATTCTTGGCAAATAGCCTATATTCTGTGTCTGTGTTTCCACACGTGTACAGAGGTGTGTGTGCATTACATTTGTATACACACACACACACCCACACACCACTATTTGTTGACACTTAACTGCACTGCTGTCCCAGGAGACAAATCTTGTTGCTTTCCTTCCACTGTGTCTTTCCATATGTTAAGATGTGGCCAAAAGAATCCAACTGGTCAGTTGACACAGTGCTGGGGACATGGACCATTACTCCACTGTCTTAGTCCACGTCTGATGCTATCGACACATACCTAAATGGAGTGGCTTATGAACAGTAGAAATTTACTTCATAAGTTCTGGAGTCTGGGAACTCCAAGATTAGGACACTGGGGTAGATTTGGTCAGAACCTGCTACGCTCCTATATGGTGGAAAAGGGCTACTAGAGCCTCTTTGATAAAGACACTAATCCCGCTTGTTGAAGGTCCAACTCACACAATTAGATTTCCAACATATGAATTTTTTTATATTTTAATAATTTTATTGAGAAAAAAGTATGAGATAGTTTCAAAACAGGTTAATAGTGCAGTTACAATAATATATTGCATGTTGTCTTCGTAGTAATTAGTCATAGTACAAAATGCAGACATGATATCTTGTCCAAACACTATTAGTTCAAAACTTTCTTCTCATTGAACTAAGAGAAAGTAGTTGTATATTTATGTTATTTTGTATATACAGATATATATTTTCCCACTACAAAATGGTTCATTTATATCCCCTTTTTTGTTTATTTTTGTCAGAAATGTGTATTCCATTGCCATTCATATATTGTAGGTGCATGAATTCAGCAGAGTAATCCAATATAGTCCAGTATTCTTTAATAGCAGTGGGTTATCTGCAAGACTGGCAGTGTCAGAAGTTGTTGATTTGAGCCTTTTACAGCTCAGCATATTGATATGGCTTTACTTTATATACTTCATTTTTATTCTTTTCTACTGGATGGTTAAGACCAAGATAAAGCAAGACCTATATACAAGAAATGTGACTTTTATATCTGATAAGGTCAGTCAGGTACCCTCAGGATTTATCCTGAAACCCTGTAGTATAGTTTGAAGATCTTTTGTCAGTGTCAACCGTGTGGATGAGTCATGGCCATTGCTTGACCAATTTGCTCTCTGTGAAATCCTGAGATAATGTTTTCTCTCAGTGTGACTCTCCTTAGGCACACTGTACTTCATCAGTCACTTTCCTCTGTGGCCCCATATTCTTCTTAATCAGAAAATTTGGGACACACTGAGTTACAGGATGTTGCAGTACAGGTTCTCCTATGTCCTGATTCCTCACTGACCTTGAAAGGCTAAGGCCAAAATGTTGGCTGTCCTTGCAGCCTTTCTTTTTCTCTAATTTTTGGTCTTCAAACTTAAGTTGTTAACCTTCTAGAAGAGAAGCTTAGTGATATTATTATCCTATAACATAGACAGTTGACCTTAACCTCACTATCTGTCTGAATATCAAACATCTTAGACATAAAATAGAACAAGTATTTTCCATCAAGTATTGACATGCTAAATTTTAAACCCCTACAGAATCAACATATGAATTTTGGAGGGACACAACATTCACATCCATCAAACCTACCAATCTGTGAAGACAAGTACAGAGCACAGAACACTGTGCCATTGGCCATAGGTATGAGAAAGGGAACTACTTTTCTTGTTACTGAGGCAAAGCATCCCAAGTTAAAAGGGAAAAGGTCTACTTGGCTCACTGTAGATGGTTCGGTCCATAACCAGCTGGCTCCAAGGCAGAGTGACACACACAGAGGGCCATCACAGAGAACAGCTCATGGAGCCCACAAACCAGCAAAAGCTACAAGGTCCCCATCACCTCACCCTGGGGAAGGGCCACACAAGACTCTTCTCATCCCTCATGTCTAGATATACCTAGACTGCTGGGATTAGGGCGGAGCCAAAGCAATCAGCAAGCTGATTTATCGACCTTGCTCCCAGCATCACTAAATTCAGCCACCTCTGAAAAAGTCTCAGACTGCATGAGGCTTTTGGGGGATAGTAATCCTACTCGTTGAAGGTCCAACTCACACAATTAGATTTTCAACATATGAATTTTTTATATTTTAATAATTTTATTGAGAAAGAAGTAGCAATGAGATAGTTTCAAAACAGATTAGTAGTACAGTTACAATAATTAATACATTGCATATTGTTGTCTTTGTAATAGTCATAGTCAGGATGCAGACATGGTATCTTTTAGATCTTGGGAGACATCTAGACACAAATTACAACAGTGTTGATTTCATCTTTCCCTACCATCCAAACATCAACCATCCATTGATATAAAGTTAACAAATGTCTACCATGCCTAAGACTCTGCTTACTATGGGAACACAACAAAGATGTCGATCCTAAGTTTGCTTGAGTGAGGACGCTTGCTGCTCGCAGAGCCAGGCAAGATCTGTGTCCACAGCAAAAGAACAGTGAAGTTCAAGCAGCATCACCAAACAGTAGGCCCTGGCACTCAAGGCACAGAAAGAATCATGAGTTGGGCTAACCAGAGAGAGCTCTGAGAGTGGAGATGTGAGAAGATTTAGTGACAGGGTAAGAATGTCAGTTTGTTATTTGGTTCAGGGTAAGGAGTTTGAATTGTTCATTTAATCTTATCTCAACAGAGTTACACCTTACACAAAAGCAATATTTTTTGTTGTCACTGTATAAGTGGGAAGGTGTAGCAACTTTCTTTATGCATCATGAGTCACAACCAATAGTCTTACAGCAAAAAGTTTAGTTGGGCATGGTGGCACACACCTATAATCCTAACATTTGGGCAACTGAGGCAAGAGGATTACTGTGAGTTCAAGGCCCTTGGGGGCTGTTTAGTGAGTTCAAGTTCAGCCTGAACTACATCGCCACACCCTGTCTCAAAAGCAAACAAAAAATTGGTGAATAAAAGCAACTTATAAGGAATTTATTTATTCAAAGTTTTACATGATCTTAGTGCCTTCCAAAATGACCCAATGACCCATTTTATGTATAAGTTGCATGAAAAATGGATGACCATGAAGAAATGTGACAAAGGGTTAGGATCTAATGGAATAGTTTGAAGGGGAAACCCAGAAAGGTTTGTGTTCAAATTCTTCTCTGCCTGACTATGTGGTATTCCTTTCTGTTAAGGGAGAGAAAGGAGCCAGGAGCCAGGGATCTTGATAGGGTTTATGGCTGCCTTGGGTGATGAAGAGTTCTCTTTCTATAACTCAACCTGAAGTGGAAGAATTTTAATTTCCATGACTTGCTTTGGACACAAGAGAGAGGCATGTGACAGGTCACTTCTCATTTCCTTCATTTAAAGTACTCAGTGTACCAAGGTAGCATGCATTAGATGCTGACTGAGCTCAACGTCGCAGTAACTGGGGAGAACTCCTGGCATTAGTGGGCAGGAGAAGCTCTCTGCAGTGGCTGGGACTAGCCCATTCTAGAACACCGAGATAGCTACTGAATTTCAGCTTTTTGAATATCTTACAATATGAATTCAAAGCTGGGGAGGCATTAGACACCTTTTATACCTTCTGCACAGTGGCAGTTTATAGATACAGGTAATGTTAAGTAGCTCTTGCATTTTAACCAGCTTTCATATTTTAAAGAATAGTGTAAAAATTCAAAGAGAAGGCTTATTGCAAGCATTCTTAGGAAAATAATTTCCTGAACATTGTCAAGCCCAAAGTGACAGACAGACCCACACAAAGCCAACGTTAACAGGGCTCTGACATTGTTCTTTTAAAAAGCACAGTTTCACCTTAGCCGCTGTTTAAATTAAAAAGCTCAGCAGTGTAGCAGGGAAATGATTGATTTGGAAAGTACAGACAGGAGATAATGAGGGCCCCTCTTCCTGGGACTGGATAATGAATTATCTATTCCTGGCCAAAAAATGAAGGAAATGAGGCACTTTCTGCTTTTTCACTGCAGGAATTTGCATTGTACTGATACTAAAAGTCATTCGAATACTCCTTTCTTCTGCTCACTGCAGCAGATTTTCATATTAACTTTGATAACACAGGAAAAATACCCAGGTAGGCATTTCGTGTGTCAGAGACATTAATGGTTGTTTGCTTAAATTTCTCAAAGTGCTTTAGACACCCTTGCCTTGTAGCCAGCCAAACGAAAATCAAGTCCATGAGGGGACTGGCGCTACCCTGACATGTTGGACCTGGGAGGTTTAGGAGTCTTGGGTCAGAAAGCTAAGCTGACCATTTTCTTTAGGAACTTCCCAGGCTTTTTTGACAATAGGCTGACTGCATGGCAGTGACATGCGATAGAATCGGATGGCTGGGAGTGAAAGGAGGCTCTGTCCAAGAGCAGGTGCCCAGGCCTTCTTGGTTGCTATAAGCTCCCCTGAACCCACCACACAGTCCAGTAGTAGCGCTCACGATGTCACTAAAGTGAGCCTTGTACGGGATTTTAACTAAAAGATGCTTTCAGTCCCTTAGAGTCTAACTGCTCCAGAAATGTTTATGGAAGCTGCACTGCTAGAGATCTTCTGGGATCAAAGTAGCAAGGCATGGGAAGCCTTCCTTCCATTACAGAAAAAGTAGATGCTCATTTCATTTATTAGGGGAAATGGAAGCCCAAGAGGGCTGTCCTCAGAGTCACATTCACAGGGACTAAGTTCTGTTGATAGAGAGGTTTGTCCTTTTCATCAGGTTCCATTCGTTGTTCTAAATTAACTTCACTTCTGACTCTTGTCAGGAAGTCACTGGCTCTCAAAATCAGGCTTGGAGTGGGATTCCAAGCTGCCAAATCATATTGTGGTACTTCCCTTGAGAGGGCGGACTGCTCCTGAGCATGTCAAGAAAAAAAAAGATCATTCCCTTAAAACCCTCAAGTATCAACAATGGCTAAATGGGAGGGAAGCCAAGCAGTCTCTTGGGCCCTTGAAATATGTGTGTATTATACTAATTGGACATTTTCTAGACAGATTTCTATGTGGAATGACTCTTAGGGTATTTATCTTAATTTGTTCCTTGGAGAAATATTTAATTATCATTTTTTAGGTGCTTCTTAAATTAGTTGCTGTTAAACTATGTCTGAAAATAAACTCTTTCCTCCTGGATTTTCCCTCTGGGATCCATCAAGAGGTTGACTTTCAGGAGGCTTAAAGAAAGACAAGGGTCTATCAGCATCGCTGAAGGAGCGGTAGGAACTGCAGTAATTGCCAGAGGCCCAAGTGGCAGTCTGTAGACTGGCCAAAGCCACTGCGCACAGCCACCCTGCCCTTTGCTCCATCCCTGACTGCAAAGGAAGAAGCACTTTGGGGGACCCTGGAATTTTGACACCTGCCAGTGACAGTCCTGCAGATGGACATGTCTGGGCAACATCACATTACAAATTAGTCCCTAGGAATGGCTGGCATAATTCCAACACACACACACACACACACACACACACACACACACACACACACACAATTTTCTTGCTGGCCCTATCTGTCTAGAGACCTTTTCCCTTGAAGGGAATATGTATCGCAGTTCCTAAGAACTCCTCCAGGGGGGGCAGTAGGGAAGTGCCAACCTAGCACTGAGTGGCAAGGGGGTGGCGGGCTGGGCCAGAAGTGGTTTAAGGGGAATTCTTCCTGGATTCATCAGATGGGATTTCATTAGCTCAGATGTGTCAACAAGACTCCTAGCAACTGAAAAAGAAATTTACTTGGTTTCATTATGTTTTAGAAATATCTTAAATAGGATGTAGTAGAACCAAGGGCCTTAATAAACCTAACTTGAATGTAGGAAGCGGCCTACTTTATGAACTAGAGTCAGGCCATGTTGCTTTGAAGCCAGAGTTACCACTTGCCATCAGTTACGACCTTACCACTTAGCCTTCCTGAACCTCCATGTTTTAATGGAGCCAGGGATACTAATGAACGAACTGAATGTTTGTGCCCTCTCCAAATCCATACGGGGTCCAGTCCCCTATAAAAATAGGAGAACAGCCACTTTCTGTTCTATAGAAGTGAGGGTACAAGATGACGGCTGTCTGAACTTAGGAGGGGCCCCGCACCAGAACCTGACATTGCTGGCATCAGAATCCAGACTTCAGGGCCGGCGGTATAACTCAGCGGACTAAGCGCTTGCTTAGGTAAGTGCGCAGCGGCCAGGGTTCGATTCCTGCTTCCCCTTTGCCGCGCTGGCCCTGCCTTTGGGTGCGCTGAGCCGGCAATTGGAGTCTGGGTGTGGTGGCGCGCGCCTGTAATCCCAGCACTAGGGAGGCGGAAAGCAGGAGGATCACTATGAATGTGGGCTGCGTAGTGAGACCCTGTGTACAAAAAAAAAAAAAAAAAAAAGAAAAAGAAAAAGAAAGAAAAGAATCCAGACTTCAGCCTCTGGCGCTGTGGAAAATGCATTGCTATTGCTTATAAGCCACACAGCCTATCGTACTTACTATAGCAGCCAGAACAAACTAAGGCAAGTTCACAAGGTCATTCTGAGGTACAGACAGAGCTCCTAAAGAATGCATACCCAACCCTTCATTATCTTCTATGATTATTATATTAATGGCTATTTGGAGCTTGCGCTCTAACTCTTCATTGTATGAAGCCATCATTCACCAGTCCCACCAGTTTCTTAATATGACTTTCATTCAGCAAGGTCTTTTTATCTGTGAAGTTAGAAGTGAAACGGAGACCTCTCCCTACTCTGCACAATATCATTAAGAAGTAGATAAGAGAGCAGGTGTAAACCACTTTCCCACAGTGGAATAAAAGGCTTTCTCCCAATAGAATCACTATCAACGGTGGGAAAATTATGTTGGACATTCCCAGGTCTTCATTAAGCGGCTGGGGCTCTGGGCTTTCACCAGCTCTCTCTTCACCCCTGTCTTAAGGTAACTCACTATCAAGGGACTTGGCTTAGGAAGTGCTGGGGCCTCCCTCGGCAACCTCAGGAACAGGTGCGAAGGGAGAAGAGCCTTAAGTGAGTAACACTGACAGGAGCTTCTGGAAGAAATTTTATATTTCCTTTTAGGAACTTCTGTTACAATCACCACAAACATACACAGAGCAAAAGAGAATGGTGTTCATCACTGTTATTTTAAAAGGAATGGGACCTTATTATTACACAACAATGAAGAGGGGTGAAATGCTGACTGTTAACATACAGCAAGTCCTATTTGATTTCTGTCCATTTCCTCAGGCACAATTAGTGTCTCCCAAACGAGACTTGGAGAGAGAAAAATCACTTTCCAGGAGCAGAGGCTTCTGGATGTCTCAAGTTGGGTTTCATGGGAATTCCTAATGCCTCTGTCTTATGAGTCAGAGGTCTCCCATTTGTGGAGCCGACTGGGATGTGTTCTTTTTTTAATCTTTAATTTTTTAATGTATTTGGTAAAGGGTCCCACTATGCAGCTTAGACTTGTAGTGACCCTCCTATGTTTAGACTCCCCAGTGCTGAGATTACAGGCATGCACCACCATGCTTGGTCTCGGTGGCCACTGGGGGCAGGGCCAGCGCAGCACGTGGTGCCAGGGCTTAAGCCCTCCCTGCACTTGCCTACGAGGTGCTTAGTCTGCAGAGCTGTCTCGCTGGCCCTGCTATGTGTTTTTAAGGAGGCAAACCCCCCTCTCACTTCTTTAGCCGGATTAGAGGCTGAACTCTGCTCAGATTGTCTTTGCAGGCTTTAATTTGTTCTCATAGACGCCAAATTAATTGATCCCAAATACCTTTTCTTGTTTTAAAAAAAATTTTTTTTTGTTGTTTTGTTTTTCTTTGAGATGGGACCTCTTTGTTCAGTTCAGGCTGGCCTCGAACTCATGGTGATCCTCCTGTCTTGGCCTCCCAAATACTGGGATTATAGGTGCACACTCCCCAAATATCTTTTTGTAAGCTAGTTATTTCAACAGCTCTTCCATTTATAAGGCCTAAAAGTCTATTTCTCCTAGACCTAGGTTGTCACACAGCCCCTGATTTTTCTCTTTGTGCCTACACCTGGTGGTGTAGGTGCAGCTAGTTTTGCACAGAAGTGTATGTAGTGTGGGTTACTCCCCCTACCTTGCTGAACTGATACACTCTAGTTGCAGCACAAAGAGCTAGCCACATGGGACAACTTAGGAGGCTGGGAGGTAGAGACAGCCAAGAAGATGAAAGAGAGGAGTAGGGCTTTGATTTTGCCGAAGAAAGTTGGCATGTTGGTGCAGATTTTTCTGTGAGATGACATAACACGTTTCCCAGTAACAGCATGCAGTCTACTGCATGCAACTGGTCCCACTCAGCTTCTCACTGGAGAGCCAGCAGGCAGACCAGGCTCAGCCAAATGCTTCCAGACACTTCGGCCTCCACTGTACCCAGCTTTGTGCCCTGCTCTTTGCACCCAGTTCTGAAATCCATCTGCCTCCAGAAGGAAATGTTCTTGCCTTGCTTCTGTTTGACCCTTCTGCTGAAATCAATTAATGTTCTCCTTTGTCAGAACCATTTGATGTCCCAGAAATGTAAGGGGCCTTTTCTTTTTAATTTAACAAGCTGTTTTATTTTGAATGAGAAAGTCTCCTCTTGCCAAGAATTCCTTTCCATCCTGAAACTCAAAAACCACAAGCAAGTGTTGTTCTAAAACCAAGCCAAACCACCTCCCCGATTTGTCTGGGATGAAATAATCATCCACCCACCAAGACTTGCTAATGGCAGACAGTGCAGTAAATCCAAGAACCTCTAGGCAAGACAAGTTCTAGAATCCAGGTGGGGGATGGGTGATAGATGAAGGGCAGCGAGGACGCCTCATGTTCTGTCTGCATGAGAAGAGTGTGGCGTGTTGAGAGCTGGACTTCCTCAGCAGGTCTGAGCGAAGATTGAGATCGTCTCAGTGCTCGAGGGTCACCCTCCATCAGGCAGTCCCGTGTGCACTCACATTATAGAGGAGTATTTCTGCAGGCTTCATGATTAACCTCATGTGGATTGGCTAGTGCATAGATTAGGTAGCTTGCCCAGTGCCCTTCACTGGTGGAGCCCAAAGCCCTGTAAAGCTTTAAGCATTTGTTCCCTTTCACTTGAATTAGAGGTGAGTAAAACAGCTCACCATGAGCCTTGTACTATAGAGCACCAAGTGTTATGGATGTCTAAAGCTGTCTGTTTTTGCACATTCGTAGTGTTCTGCCATCAGATTCAAAAGCATTTATTTTGGAGAATGTCCTATGTGTAGCTGAGAAGCATGTATATTCTGATGTTGTTGGGTGGAACACTCCATAAAGGTGTACTAAGTTCATTTCTTCAAAAGTTTGGTATAGTTCTCTTATTTCTTTGCTGATTTTCGGCCTAGCCAATCTATCTTTGTAACAATGGGCTGTTAAAGTCCCCCATTACAATTGTATTATTGTTCATTTGATTTTTCATGCCTGTTAAAACCTGTTTTAAACAGTTGGTGCATATCTATTTATGATTGTTATCGCTTCTTCTTGCAGTTGTCCTCTAACAAGTATGTAGTGACCTTCTTTATCCCTTCTTGGTTTTTAAAGGGGATACTTGATCACTCTTGGTTTGAAGTTCACATTGTCAGCAACCGGAATAGCTACCCCTGCTTTTTTCTGTGTTCCTGTCTCATACAGCATTGTTTTCCATCCTTGAACTTTCAATCTGTGTATTTCATTTTGAGTTAAATGTCTTTCCTATACACAGCATAGTGTTGGATTTTGTTTCTTGATCCTTTCTGCCAGTCTGCTTCTTATGATTGGTGATATGAGGTCATTCGCATTGGTGGTTTTAAGTGATATTTATTGGCTTTATCTTTGTCTGCTGTAGGTTCCCTATCTTTCTCCTCTGCTGAATTATTTGTTGTGATTGGTGGTTCTTGTCTGTTGTTCTTGAAGTTGTGGTCACTTTTGTCTTTATTGAAAGGAGCAGGTGATGCTTAATTTTTTCCTGTGTCTCCTTTTATTTATTTATTTATTTTGTAATTCTTGACCAAATTTACATGCTCATGTCTGGTAATCTGAGCAACTAATTTGAAGACAACAATATGCACTACAACAGAGGCTGTTGAATTTATGTAATTTTGTTCAGTGAAATTCTGTATTATTTCTATTTTTTTTATTTTTAACATTCTTTTTAAAAAACAAAAAAATATTTTAAAAAGAAATAAAAAGAATTTATAATTCCTACCCACTAGGGATGGTAGCTAGTATTTATTGAGCACTAACCACCACAAGACATTACACCAAGGACCTTAAAGTACGTGTCTTCACCAGTCAGCACCAAAAGGCAGGTGCCCTCATGCCAGGCACTGACATGAACTCCATTTTGCAGACAAAAAACTGAGGCTCAGACAAGTAATGTAACCTTACCAAACACATGTCATATTAGGTCAAGCTATAGCAAATGAAGAATTTTGTGGGTTAAAAAAAAATCAGTCTTATAGGGCCACCCAGCTAGCTCAATGAACAATACACCAGAGCACAGAGGCCAGGGTTCAATCCCTGGCATGCTGTGCAGTGCGGGTCCCGCTCCTGGGGCACACTGAGACAATGATTGAGACTGGGCGTGATGGCGCAAGCCTGTAATCCCAGCGCTTGGAAGGATGAAAACAGGAGAATCACTATGAGTCTGATCTATGTAGTGAGACCCTATAGACTCTGTACCAAATACATTTAAAAAAAATCAATCATGTATACTCTGACTTTATATAAAGCAGCAAAATTGGGACTTCAGTGCAGGTTTACCACCTAACTACCAAACAAGTAGATACCAACGCAAAGTTAGATTTGGTTATCCTCTGTGTTGATTGGGAAACAACACCTTGAATCAGGGAGCAAAGAACTCCCAGAAGCCACTCCAGGCAGCTTTAGGTGTGCAGACAGACATTTGCTTCTTCAGTGAACAAACGAAAAGATGATTGGCATGCAGACGGCAGGTGCAACTCAGCTTCAACCCTTCTCTGCGTCTTCTTCGTGTTCTCTACACAGTCTTTTCTGTTTCCTTTAGCACTGCCCTGTTCCCTCAGGCCTCTCTGACTCCTGCCCTAGGATTCACCTCCAACCTGAGCCTGTCCTGCCTTGACTTGTGTTGACGGGCCTCCTCCTCTGGATCGGCCCCCAGCACTGCACTGCTCCGTGTGACTCATCCTCTCCCCAGGTTCCCACCTCTTCTCGCCCTGGGCCTGTGTACTTCTGCTATTCGTTTAACCCCCTGGGGTTTCTGGCTCCTGCTGCCAGGCCCAGCCCTGCCTGGGCAGCTCTTCACCCTGGGGCTGACCTTGATGTTCCCTGAGTTCCCGGTGTTCCATGCCAGCCACCTTTCTGTTCCAGAGGACACTGGATCCAACGTTTCTCCGTTTCCCCCAGCCCATTGTGTGGGTTGGGCAGCAGCGGGCTTTGAAAGTGGCAGTGATAAGTTTGGAGGATGTGAGAAAGTGCCCACTCTGTTTGGTTCCCACGAGTAGGAAGGAGTTCTTCAGAGAGTGGGCAATGCTGGCAGAAGCCACGAGAAGCTGGTGGGTATTTATGGTTTCAGGGAGAGGATAACTATGATAGAAGGATATGATACTAGATGAAGAGATAGAGGACAAATAGGGATTAGGCTTTTGTTGGTTTCCAAATCATTTAGCAGTTTAGCTCTTAGTAAACCACCAACCAAAGATGGGCAGTAAATAACTCTAATGAAAGAAGGGTGAAGCAGATTCCTACAGTTTAATTAAAAAGCAAAACATCAGATCTTCCTGCTCAGGGCTGATGTCTAGGAATGGGGCAGATGGCATGCAGAAAGGAACATCAGCTGCCTGGCTGCCTATTTCCTTATGGAGCACTGCATTTCTCCATCCTAGGCATCCCAAGCATTTGGCTTCTTCCCCATAAATGTAGAGGGAGTACATTTTTTATTGATTCTTTTTACATTACTGGGATTGAATTTAGGGCTTGTGCAGGCTGAGTGTCTTGGTTACATTTCTCTCCCTGCTGAGACAAAATACCTGATGCTCAATATTAAGAAAGAAAAGATTAGTGAAGTTAAGCTAAACAGTCTATGTTCTAGGGTAATAATACCATTAAGCTTTTCTTCTAGAGGGTTAACAACTTAAGTTTGCAGACCAAAAACCAGAGAAAAAGAAGAGCTACAAGGACAGCCAACATTTTGGCCCTATCAATTCAAGGTCAGTGAGGACTCATGACATAAGAGAACCTGTACTGTAACATCCTATAACTCAGTGATGTCCCAAATTTTCTGATTAAGGAGATTATGGTGCCACAGAGGAAGGTGATTGATGATGTATAATGCTCCTAAGGAGAGTCCCCTAGAGGGAAAACATTCTCTCAGGGTTTCACAGAGAGCAAATTGATGAAGCAGTGGCCTTGATTCATCCACATGGCTGACACTGACAAAAGACCTACAAACTGTGGTACAGGGTTTCACAGTAAATCCTGAGGTTATTTGACTGACCTTGGCAGATACAAAAGTTACATTTCTTATTATATAGGTCTTGCTTTATCTTGTTCTTAACCATCCAGCAGAAAAGTATAAAAATGAGGTCTAAAAAGGAAAGCCATATTAATATGCCGAGCTGTAAAAGGCTCAAGTCAACTTCTGACATTGCCAGTCATGCGGATAACCCACTACTAATATAGACTACTGGACTATATTGGATTAGTTTGCTGAATTCACATACCTACAATATTTAAATGACAATGGAATACCCATCTCTGACAAAACTAAACAAAAAAGGGGGATATAAATGAAGGACCATTTTGTAGTGAAGTATATATATTTCTGTATATACAAAATAGGATAGCTATATAGCTACTTTCTCTTCAATGAGAAGAAAGATTTGTACTAATAGTGTTTAGACAAGATATCATATCTGCATCTTGTACTATAATAACTACCACAAAGACAACAATATACAATGTATTAATTATTGTGACTGAGATTGGTGATTGAGACTGGACACAGTGGTACATACCTACAATCCAAGCTCTTGGGAGGCTATAAACAGAAGAATCACTCTGAGTGTGATCTATGTAGTGAGACTCTGTAGACCCTGCCCTACTAACCTTTTCTCAAATTGTCTCATTGCTATTTGTTTCTCAATAAAATTAATAAAGAAGAAAGAAAGAAAGAAAGAGAGGGAGAAATGAAGAAAGGAAGGAAAGAAAGGAAGGAAGGAAAGAAAGGAAGGAAGGAAAGAAAGAATGAAAGAAAGAAAGAATGAAAGAAAGAAAGAAAGAAAGAAAGAAAGAAAGAAAGAAAGAAAGAAAGAAAGAAAGAAAGAAAGAAAGAAAGACTTATTTAGCTCACAGTATATGGAGATTTCGGTCCATAATCAGCCAGCTTAAAGGCAGGGTGGTGCGGCAGAAGAGTAATAGTTGGAGGTAGAAGACAGCAAGAGCTAGAAGGGAGAGGTGAAGGAACAAGGCTCCCCCCTATTTGTACACAGACTGTCTGTCCTGTGGGGGGTGTAGCTCTCACACCCATAATCCAAGCACTGGATCATGAATCTATCACAAATTCTAGAAACCCATCCCCATGGCTGCATGAGGCTTTGAGGGGACATCCAGACATGAACTGTAACACTAAGCAAAGACTCAACCTTTGTGCCATATCTCCAGCCCTTTCATTTTTTTTTTTTTTTTAATTTTGAGACAAGGTCTCAAAATTGTCTCTGTAAATTATTCATGTTAGAGCTGGCCAGATAGCTTAGTGGACTAAAGCACCTGCTTAGGCACAGCACAACAGCCAGGGTTTGATCCCTGTTGTGCTGTGCCAAGTCCTACCCCTGGGGCATGCTGAGACAGTGATTGAGACTGGACCTGGTGGTGCACACCTGTAATCCCAGCGCTTGGGAGGCTGTAAACAGGAGAATCACTATGAGTCTGATCTATATAGAAAGACCCTGTAGACCCTGCCCTAAAATACAAAAAAATAAATAAATAAATTGTCCAGATTGACTTCCAATTAATAATTCTCCTGCCTCCACCTCCTAAATATGAGGAATCATAGACATGTACATGCCTGCCCAGGAATGAAAAATTTTAATAATGATCTAGGAGCAAAGACTGAAAGAGAGGTGATGCTAAAAGATGTCAGTAGAAAGAATGCATCAAGTTTACAGGGAAATCGAAAGGATGGAAATCATATTGGGGGCGACTGGCAGGTGGCTAGCGAGGAACCATGAAGTGTTATATCAGCTTCCCTGGGACTTGCTCAATACCCAGAAGCTGCAGGACTGAGATGCTGGTTCTATGCATATAGGACAAATGTAAGGTGGAAGTCCTTTCCTCACAGTTCAACCATTTTTGCCTGGCAGGAGATTTAATTATATAGATACATTGGCATCATGATATTTGGGCATGGCAGCAATTAGGGACTAACGGGGAGCTAGGAATTTTAATTGGGAGATATGAGGGACTGGGGGGTAGCAAAGACCAGGATTTGAGCCATATCGTGAGAGCACAGAGAACTGGAGCCCCTCAGTGCTCTTAGGAGCAAGGCTGCACCCTCCTAGCAGGACTGAACCTAACTCTGCTGAAGAGGCTTCGGGGTGATGTGGTTACTTTGGTGGGCATAAGGATGTTGGTCAGTGACTCTCTCATAGAACTGAAAAGTGTTCATATAGGCAAAATGCTTGACATAGCATTCATTCATATAGAACACTGCAGAAATTCTCATGTGACAATGAGAATGAAAATGACAACAATGATGATTTTTAGCTTATAAGTCCAGGTTGACAGTGAAAAGAGATGCTTCTCTTTTCAACTTCAAACACCTTCTCTATTCCTTGTCTGCAGTTAAATTTGTTCTTTAAATTCTTTCCTAAAACCTTGATTTTCCTACATCTGCTGGTCTAGCTGCATAAATGCAGGCCCATGCATGTTTTTTTTTCTTACACTGTCCCAAAAACCTTGCTGTCTAACCTATGTCTGGGGCAAGTGGTGCCCACAACCTAACTGGGGACATCTGAGAAGAAGCACTCACCAAAAGCCATACTCTTCTTCTATTGGAATTTTGCTATCAAAAGGATGTGAGAAGGATGGATTGCCAAGTAGCTGCACATTATTTCCTGTCAGGATGGTCAATGTCATAAAACTCATAGTCTCTTAGACAGCAGGGTTATTGAACAGAACAACAGATTAGAACGGCTGAATTTTGAGACTACTGTCTGATATTCTTGAATGGAGAATACTTTATGCCTGCTTAAAAGAAATGATCTGCTGCCGTTCTCTGGTTCAGTTGGACCGCACTACTTAAAATATGCTGGTAGCACATGAGTGCTATACTTCAGTTGTTCTATTTTCTGTCTCATAATGTTCAGTCCTGCCTGTGTGCTATGTGGGTGGAAAGGGGCGGGGGCATCTTGGAAGCAACTGGTATTGGAATGAAATTGACTTTAGGAGTTAATGTGGGTCAATAAATACCCTCAAGCATGTTTATTTCATTCTGTGTTCAAGTATGGCAATGTTTACAGCTTGATTCAAATGGATTATAATTTTAAAAGGATGATTATCTCACTGGACATTAAATGTTTTCATGTTTTTACATATCAAACGTGCGATGACTTCAGCAACATACATAACAATATAGTCACGTCTCTTCAGAATTACTTAGGAATTAAATCCTCCAAAATAAGAAACTTTCAGGTATCTGAGTTATTACTTTTAAGAGAGATTGCATATGTACTTTAATAGCTCAAGTAAAACTCTTAGAAGGTGTGACATTTCTCTGGTTTCCTAGCCAATAACTCTCAATGCAAACTAAGTTGCTTTTTATAAGTCAGACTTGAGTGTAAAAAAACCTGCCAACATGGTACTGACCTGAGTGGCCTAAGTGTGTCAAAGTCCTTTCACCATGTGGCCCTAGAAGGCAGAATCTGGAATTCTTGATTCCTACTTTTAGAATATCTTTTTCTATCTTTCTTTGCTGTTGTCCCACTGTTCTAACTTCTTGCTCCAATGAGCAGGCTGACTTCCATATTTTCTCCTTAAACTTTCATTCTTACTCAGTTTTGAACAGAGACCTCATACCAAATCTTAGTGACCTTTTAAGTAATGCCAGAGTGAGTCCTCTCAGAGTAACAGATTCTTAGGAATAAAATATTTATACTTTAGCTTACTGAGTTCACAAGGCCTATTTTGACTATTCTAATGGCCTTTTGGATTATTTGGGTGTTGTAGTCAAGTGTTCTAGATAGGAGGGGTTGCGAGATATCTACATTCTACGTAATTGGGATATAACTTGAAAAAACATCCTTGACAAAACACTCTATTCTTTTAAATCCATCTGCTTGTGTGTCCCTTATCTGGGAGGGAGTTGTGAGAGTTTTCCCTATCAGTTTAGCCCACTTTCATATGTCTAGTGCTTTTTATTCTATTCTTACCTCCCTAAGGCACTGCTTGGATTTCCATCCACAGAGGTGGTAGGCAACAGTGGAATTCACCAGAGATACACTCTAAAGCCTCAGTGAATCTCCAACATTGCAAATAGTATTACAATGTAGTAGTATCCTTCATACAATGCAATAAAACTAGGTAAAAAAAATTAAGTGCTTTTAATGACTTTATAAACATAGGGCTTAAATTACTTATAGAGCTAGTTGGCTTTGTTTTTAGGCTATTTCTTACAAAGTGACAAAATTGTTTTCTTTCTCCAACATTCCTGCATGGGGTGATGTTGGGCTACGGCGTCCCCTCCCGGCCGGCAGGAAAGGAAGACCCAACAAGATCTTTCAAGACGGCAACAGGCTTTAATCGTTCTCCAGGTCATGCCCCACCGAGAGAGCCCAGTTCCTCTCTCGACCACGTTGTCTTCTACTTCTTCCCCCTGTCCTCTATGCACCCACCTTTATACAATTTGGTGCCCCAATCTGGAGCGGCCACGTATCGCTTTCTCATTGGGTGTTACCACGCAAAAGCTGATTACATCACGGCGCAGGCAGATTACAGAGTTAGCGGAAGCAGGAAACGGGCACCATTTTGGGGCACACGATGGGAGGGGTAATCTAGCTCAGGCTGCC
>PVKA01022843.1:0-36501 GCA_004027165.1 Ctenomys sociabilis | reverse complement strand
CACTTCTCAGAGGATGAAATTAAAGAAGCGAACAAATATATGAAAAAATGCTCCACATCGCTAGCCATTCATGAAATGCAAATAAAAACAACACTGAGATATCATCTCACTCCAGAAAGAATGGCTATCATAAGGAAATCAACCAACAACAAATGTTGGAGAGGTTGTGGGGAAAAGGGAACACTTCTCCACTGCTGGTAAATTCTGTACTGTTATTAACATGGTAGGTGTACTGGGAGTTTACTGATTGTTCCCCAAGCCTTCTGCATTAAAGAGACTATTTGTGAACTTTCAGAGGCAAAGTTAAGATTTAGCCAGTACAGACTATCAAGTTGAATAGTTGTCATGATGTGGGGTAAATGCTACCTGCAGTGTGTCTGCTTGTCACTGGCTTTAATACATTGCGAATGGCAGTCCCATCATCAGTTTGATAGTGATGTAACCCATTTACAGTTGTTCTGTTCTATGACCAGAGTCTGTACCTCAACCTCAGCTGGACGTCTCTGGGATTTATTCTATTAATGATTAGGGAGTACAGGCTGAGAAGTATGACTGGATTCATTTAAAACCACAGACTTCTAACACAGGGAGAGTGGTGTTCAACACAAAATGTAGGCTTCATTTCTGCAGAGGCAAAAATAGAGCCAGACAAGTGGGAACATTTTTTCAAAGACATGTGTTGATTAGTTGCATGACCACAGATAGACTCAGAATCCCTCACTGCTGTATAAAGCCACCACCATGTGTCTAGACCCAAAACCTTGGCATGATGTATTTTAAATCTTTTAATGTGCAGTGTTCTGATAATACTCCATGATTAGGTAATAGTTTATAGTTTATAAAGTTTTTTTATTTGTGCCAGCAAGTTGGGAATATGTTTGCTGAAATCAATCTGCTTTCCATGTTACAGAAATCTAACTGGTTAAGTGACTTCTCCATATGCAGTCAGAAGTGTCCCTCAGGTGGTAGGGGCTTAAGCCTCCATCCTACACCCACATTTTTACCTATGCCCCATTTCAGTATTCCATGCTCCTTCTCGAAGCAAGAACTTTAAAAATCAGTAAGATTCCAGGATGTTACTCAGAGTTAGCTAAACAGTTCTTCTACAGTGATCATTACAGTATAGAGGTAATCCGAAACACAATGAATGTCTACAGAAATTATTGCCATAAAGGCACAGGGCCATTCATCCACGTTGGCACATCCCTCCCTCTTTGAGCAGAATCAGCCTGTGTTTCTTGCCCATAGAAAGCAACTGTGGATAACTCTGCCACTTCTTTACACATCGTGATGCAACCTGCTGAAGGCTGAAGCTGAGAGCCATCAGCCACCCTGCCCCCCGAGCCCAGGAGAGTAGCAGCATTATATTCTGCTCCCATTCACTTTCTTCACTAGATACAACACCATGTGATTTAGCTCTTCCTCCAAATCAAAATGCCCATGAAGTATGCATATTTAGGTTTGATTCTAGACATCAGGGCAACCACAAAAGCACAACAGAAGACATTTATTGTGAAAGAGGACTTGCAGAACTGTTTCAGAAAGAGGAGTGAACTTGGAATATGTACGTTGCAAGTGAGGGGGGTAGTGGTGGTGGGTGTTTTCCTGTGATACATTTTTTCTTCAAATATGCATTCTTTGTTTTGATCACAACCCCTACAGTTGGCAGAACAAAGAGTTGGGACGCTCTTGCTTCTAAAGGTCTTTCTCCCAATTATTGGCTGCACAGTTTTGAACATCCTGCTTAACATTTTCAAACTTCAAATTCACAATGTTAAGATGAGATCACTATGTAAGAACTGCACATCTAGCTGACAAAGCTGGTGATAGTTTCAAGTGGTAAAATATCTGTGAACCTTGTAAATAATAGAATGTTTTGTATTTTAGGTTGAGGGAATATGGAAAATTTTGAACAACGAAAGCCTCAGCAACTGATGGTAATTTAATGTTTCCTTCCTTCCTTCCTTCCTTCCTTCCTTCCTTCCTTCCTTCCTTCCTTCCTTCCTTCCTTCCTTCCGTTCTTTCTTTTTATCTTTCTCTCTCTCTTTTTCTAATTAGTACAGGGTGTACAGATTCTATGTAGATCAAACTCATAGTGGTCCCTCTGTTTACAGCCCCCCAAGTGCTGAGATTACAGGCATGCTACCACAGCCAATGTCAGTTGTTGTCTCAGCGTGCCCCAGAGGCAGGGCCAACACAACATGCCAAGACATGCTCCTTTTTTTCAGGTTAACTTTCCTGTATGTTTTCCTCTCCAAGACCTTATTTAGTGGCATCATTTAATCACTTTCAAAGCATTTACTAACTAAAAAGAAACAAAAAAGAGAACATGTGAAAGAAGGAATTTAATACTATTATGGGTCTCTACATGAATATAATTACATACAAATAGGAAATAACCACATTTCACCTAAACTCTTAAATATTACTATTAACATTTTAAAAAGTTCAACATAGTTTTGCAATATTGCTTTAAAAAGATTAATATGTCTTTCTTACAAGTCAAAAAGTGATTTAAAGAAAGTGGTATAACTTAAGGAATATTGGTATTATCATAACCTTTGTGCTTCTGTACAAAAACAATAATCAAACTAAGAAAGAATCCGCATAATATTATAAATGTCATGCATTTATCTAAGTAAACAATAAGTCAAGTTCCTTAGATGATATTAAATCTATCGTATATATAATTATGACTGCTAAGGAATAATCTTATTGGTGATAAAGATTCTTATTCAAAATAGAATAAGAAAAATTCCCTTATGCATCCAGCTGACCAAGAATGCATTATAATGCTGGCAAACCCCTGTGCTAACCTCCGAGGCTCCTGCAATGAGAACTGAGGAGAGAGGAGACATTTGACGAAGTGTGGGTCACGCACCACACGGGATATGCCATTGTTGTTGAACAAAGTGGACCCTGGTCTAGCATGCTCAGGAAGGAAAGGGAAGACTTCCCAATGCAGAAGTGTTTGAGCTAATGCTTGAGAAATAATTATTGTTACCTAATACAAAAGAGAGAACAAAGATATTCAAGAATAAAGAAAACGTGTGTGTGACCTAAAGGAACAATATTTATAGGTTTTGCTAAAGATGGAATTTTAGAACTTTAATTCTTCTTAGGAAAATATGTTCATTTTGAGACTGTTCACCTATCAAACTTTTAATCCTTAATTTGAATTTAATGTTTACTTTTATTCAGTAGTACACCATTCACACTCTATAACTAATATTGCATTAATTTATTTGTTTTTGTCCCATGATTGCCTCGGTGACTTCTATGCCCTCTGTACCCCACGCTTTTCCTGGCAGAGAGTGCTATTTCAAATATGTATTAAGTCATCTTGGGAAAATCTGTGTAACAATCTTTTTTTATACAATAGATGCAGGCACTTTTTTGCCCCCAAGTTAAAAGTTCTACTCTCATACTATGGGCACATTATCAACAAACATTTCTCAATCTCCAGAAGGAATATAGAATATTTTTCTTAGCTTCTCTGAAGATGTATCTTTTAACCAATAAAAGAATAATCATATCAGGACCAATCAGCTTATTCAAAACATGTCCTAAGAATCCACCACCCCTTTCTTCTAATATTCTTTAACAAGTATTTTAGTTTTCTCCTGCCCAACTCACTTCAAAACAGTACTTCTTCAATTTCAAAATTGTTATCTTCACATTGTATAGTTACCATATCAGTATTTTTACTCATTTATATCATTTTACATTTCAATGAAACCGAATAGAATTGTTTGTTTTAAAGCCACAGCTGTAAAATCGTTTCCTGTCAACCCAACGTAGTAACCGCTTCTTATTTCTATCAGGCTGAAATCCGCATTCTTTATAACAGGAAGAATGTTAAATCAAAAGGTTAGGAGTTGTAACATTGCTGCTGTTCTGCCCCTTATGATTGCTATATGACAGCTCAGTTACATGATTTTCATGTCCTTAGTTAAATATTTATTGAACATCCACTATCAATTCATAATGTTAAATAAAAGAAAAAATGGTACAGTTTCAATTAGCCACCTTTCCTTTGCTAAAAGACAATGGAGCTATTCAAAATTCACTGTCATTCTCATACACACTTGATGAGAACTGGGATTCTGCTCACATGAGCTACATGAAGGAGCACCTGCTCTGTCCTGGTCTTGTGGCTGAAACGTCCCATACAAGGCTATGCATAATATTTTCAACCACTCATAAATGGTTTAAATCATAGCATTCTTATTCTGCACTGGAACAAAGAGGAGATCGGAAGAAAGATGTCCTACCTGGATCAAATCTGAAAGGCAAAGTGGGCATTCCTCCAGGGCCCCACACCCTGAAGCTGTCAGTCTTTGTAAGTAAAGTATTGGGTGTGCAGCTTCGTCAGTTCACTTATTGGCATTTTGCGACTACTTGTGCAGTGAAAGAGCTACCTTGAGTGGTTGGGAAAGAGGGCATACAAAGAGCCGGGTAACATTTGCTAAGTGATCACATGATGAAAACAATGTGGCCATGTTTGTGTAGAGGCAGAAGAATGTTTAAAATATCACAAAATAAGACCTTGCCCCTTCTCTTAAAATAATCTACACTGTGTCCAGGTAGGGAATATCCACAGACACAGAGAGTTACACAAACATGTGCCATGGATGGCCATTGTTCTATCATCTATTTACCTATTTATAAAATAAATGGCCACACACTGTTTACTGTCAATAAGTATCATTTCCATCTATCTAAGGCACCTGTGCTTGAATTATAAAGTAATTTTCTTTTAGCTATCAAGTTCCAAACAATGGTGAAATTTTCCAAGAGAACTATGGCAGCTGTACATGTTTGACAACATTTCTACTTTTAAAGCTTTATGGAAAGTAATTGTCATATGAAGTCTGAAAATATGTAATATGTCCATCTCAGTTAGGATGGTACATACACCACATGTGATGCACATCAGGGTGCTAAACCTATCCAATGCCTCCAAAAATTCCTCTGTATTTGTGTATGTGTGTGTGCGTGTAAGTTGTAAAGTAATACTTAACATAGGAACTGATTTTTTAACATATTTCAAAGTGCACAGCACTGTGTATTTAGCTCTAGGTAGGTCATTTTGCACAGGAGATTCTAAAATCTTGTTTTCTTACATTACTGCTATTCATAGAAATTCTCTGTTTCTCCTTGTGCCTACTCTTAAGCAGTTACTTTCTATTCTTTGCTTCTGTGCCACTCTTTGCCATGGTTTGCATAATTGTCTTTTATAGTTTCTGGCCTTGTGGATGGCTTATTTCATCTGCATAACGTCCTTTAGCTTTGAACACATGGCTGCAAATAATAGGCTTTTTTCTTTCTTCAAGGCTGTGTTCCTCACTGCATTTTTAGATTCACAAAGAAAAATAAGAGAAAGCTGCAGACACTTCTCCCACAGCACCTAACTGACAGTACTCAGTTACTGTGCCTTATGCTGCTAAAGACTTGAGAATCATGCCTCTCTAGAACAGTAAACAACAAATGCTGTGTGTACCACTATGATGATGAGTATTGACATTTGTTACAGCTACAAAAAACACTGAAATTATCTTTTTAAGACTGAATAAAATTTCACTGATTGTATACCACAACTTTTATTTATTCAATTGTAGGTGGACAATTTCTTTTTTTTTTTTTTTTTTTTTTTTTTTTTTTTTTTTTTTTTTTTTTTTTTTTTTTTTTTTTTTTTTTTTTTTTTTTTTTTTTTTTTTTTTTTTTTTTTTTGTTTTGTTTTGTATTTTTCTCATTGTGTAGATTGGACTCATAGTGATTCTCTTGCTCCCAGCCTCCCGAGTGCTGGGATTATAGGTGCTCACCACCAAGTCCTTCTCAATGGCTGTCTTAGTGTGCCCTGGGGCAGGACTGCCTGAGCAGGACCGGGGATGGAGCTCCTCGTCTCTGCGTCTGCCTCAGCAGGCACTTTAAAGGTGGTCACTCTTAACACGGAACTAGGGGCCAGCCAAATAGCTCAGTGGATTAAAGCACCTGCTTAAGCAGATGTAGGGGACAGGAGTTTGATCCCTAGGCCTGTGGTGCCAGGCATGCTGAAACAGTGATTGAGACTGGGCATGCTGGCCCACCATGGTAATCCCAGCACTTGGGAGGCTGTAAACAGGAGGATCGCTACGAGTCCAATCTACACAGTGAGACTTTGTGTGCCCTATCCTAAAATACAAAATAAGAATAAGAATAAGAATAAACATGGAAATAGACATTGTATGGTGTGGCCATGCCTCAGTCCCAGACAGTGAAATTTGAGGAGAAGTGATATATGTCATTTGCTGACCGTCTCTTCTTCAGAGCAGTCTGCTCTGTGCCATCCACACTAATACATTGAAGAAATGTGCATCCTTAGTTACTCTCTGGATGCTGGGACCAAATAGCTGCCTCCCCCAAGGTGAAGGAGGAAAGGCTTAATCTTGCTCACAGTGTATAGAGGTTTCAGTCCACACGCAGATGGCTTCAGCACAGCGCAGCATGGCACAGAACAACAGACTCATGTCATGGCAGGAACAGCCAGAGAAAATCGAGGAAAATGGAGAGGGATAGAGCTTCCGGGCCACTCCCAGTGTCCCACCTCCTTGGAAGGCTTCACCTGCCCACAACACACCCAGATATGAACCTGTTGGGGACCCATGCAGCATCACACACTGGTGATATGGTCCTTCTACAGAGCCCCCACCTGCAGTGGTGGGACATCTCAATACAGGCCACAACAGAAGGTGTTGCCAAAATACACAAGCTATGTGACAGGAGTCTACAAGAAACTGTAAATCGGATGCTGGAAAGATTAGGATCTATTTTACTAAGATGTAAAATACTAGTTTGTCCTGCCTTGTGTACAACACTGAGATTCCCTGAAGCCTTCTTGTAACAACTTGAGAAACAGTGAATGTCTACTGATATACATATATAGAGAAGAAGAAGCATCTAAAGTCATACTGTTGGTGTGCACAGTGCCATTCTCCTCGTGATGTGAAATGAAAATAATCCATTCTGTCAAGAACCAGCTACTATGAGAGCTTAAGTAGAAGGAAATGGAGCCCAGAAAATGTGAAACTTGAATGCTTAGAAAATTTTCTTGCAACGTAATTTAAAATACTTTGAGATCCAGAGACCTAGGGCAACAAGATGATGAACCAAGAGGTGAATCCTTTGGCAGATGTGGAGGAATGGGAAGGACAAGGCAGAGAGGGGACACAGACCAAGAAAGAGGCAATGAAGCATGCAGAGGTGAAACCTGTGCAGGAAGGAATAGTGGTTGTGCGGAGCAACTTCAGGTTAGCCTCATTCAGAAGCAAAAGGGATCAAATGTCTCAAAATCTCTTTCTCTCTCTCAATACAAGAGTAAAAAAAAAAAAAGGAAAAAGAAAATCATTACAAACTATACTACATTTCATTGAACAAAGTAATAAGAATTCAACAATGTTGCTTTATTGTATGATGTTATCCTCAAATTAGTTGTTTAGATTACCAGATATAAACCTGAAGAATTGATTAAAAACAAAAACAATAATAAAAATAATTGTAATAAATTTAAAATAAAAAAGTAAGAATTCAAATAAAATAATTTAAGAATTAACTTCTCTTTTCATTAGAACAGCACAAATCGGTAGTACAATCATCCAAACTATCTTGAATATTTATATAGATGTATCTTTATCTCTTCTCTCTTTCGTCATTTTCCTCATTCCAGTTTTTCCTTCCTATTGAACAAATTCTTTTCCTTTGACAGTATCTATTTTCCCTTTTAGATTGTATTTACTCTTTCAGGTTCTCACACTAGCAAGAAAATACAATGTTTGCACACGTGGGTGTGACTTATTTCACTTACCAAAACAGTTTCTAGTTGCATCCATTTATCTATGAAAACCTCATATTTATCTTTTTTATAGCAAAGCAATACTCCGTTGTGTACAAACATCACATTCTTTATATCCATTCCTCAGTTGATGGGCATTTGGGTTGTTTCTAAGATTTAGCTATGACAAGCTGTGCTCCTATAGACATGGGTGTACATACGTCACTGTGGTGTGGTGATTTTATTTCTTTTGGAAAAATAACTAAGAGGAGAACAGCTAACTTGAATGGGACCTCCAATCCTAGCCTTTTGAGAAATCTCCACACTAATTTCTATAGTGGTTGTACCAGCCTGCACTCTCACCAACAGTGGAAAGCGTTCCTTTTTCCCTGAAGCTCCTCCAGCATTTGCTGTCAATTGAATTCTTTTTCTTCTTTTGGCAATACTGTGGATTGAGCTCATGTCCTTGCACTTGCCAGAGAAGTGCTTATGCTACTGAGCCATTTCCCCAGCCCCCCCTTTTTTTGGGGGGGGTGACTTCTTGATGATAGCCATTCTTTCTGGCATAAGATGATAAGAAAAATAGCCTGTTTAATAAATGCTGCTGGAAAACCTGGCTTTCCACAGGGCAAAGGCTAAAATTAGAACCATTCCTATCACCATGCACAAAACTACTGTCAAAAATGAATCGAAGATTTAACTGAAAATGAAGCAGTAAATCTTATGCAGGAAAATGTAGGTAGAAATCTTAAAGACATAGGAATAGGTAGAGAGTTTATGAAAAAAAAAATCAAACAGCACTGAAAATATTTCAAAGGGTCACTAACTGGGATTTCATCTTTTTGAAAGTTTTCTGCCTATCAAAAGAAACCACCAACAGAATAAAAAGAAAACCCATGAACAGGGGAGAAAATTACATCCATCTCTCCCTCAGACAAAGGACTATGTATAAAAAAATTAAATAATGAGGCCTCCAAAAATCAAACGCACAATCCAAAAAATAGGCAACTGAGATGAATATATACTTCACAAATGTAGAAATACAAATGGCTTGTTATACTAGGGAGATTATATGATATTTACACATGTGTGTCTGGTTTATTTCACTTATGAGTATATGTTCAAGTGGCATCCACTTCAGTATAAATGCTTCAAACTTATCGTTCTTAATAGCTGAGTAATACTCCATTATATAGAAATACCATATCATTTTCAACCATTCCTCATGTGATGGACATCTTGGTTGTTTCCAAGATTTTGCTATCACACATTGCTCTGCTATAAACATAGGCACACATATATCACTATGAAACAATGTTTTCAAATCCTTGGGAAAATTCCCAGTAGGGGAATAGCCAGCTTGAATGGGATTTTTAGTCCTACTGTTTTGAGGAGTCTCCACAAAAGGAAACGTACAACAACAATTAAAATCAATTGAGTCAGATAAGGTAAAGTGAATGGCATATGCTGCAGGATACTAATCAGCTTTTCTTCTGGATGGTTAACAACCTAAGTTCACAAATCAGAGTTGGAGAAATAGAAGAGCCACAAGGCCAGCCAACATTTTGGTCCTAGCCTTTCAAGGTCAGCGAAGACTCAGGAGATAGGAGAACCTGTACTGCAACATCATGAAACTCAGGTGAGCTCCAAATTTTCTGAACAAGGAGATTATACAGTCACAGAGGAAAGAGATTGATGATCTATAGTGTGCCTGGGCAGAGTCACATGGAGAGAAAACTTCCTCTCAAGCTCTCACAGAGAGCAAAGTGGTCAAGCATTGGTTGTGACTCATCCACATGGATGACACAGACAAAGGATCTTCAGAATAATTACAGAACTACAAGATAAACCCTGGGGGGACTTCACTGACCACATAAGAAATATAAAGTACATGTGTTGGTGTACAAATCTTGCTCTATCTAGGTCTCAACCATCCAGCAGAAAAGTATAAAAATGAATTATACATCGCCGGGCCATAATATTAAGCTGAGCTGTAAATGGCTATGGTCAACAACTTCTTTGAATAACTCACTATTGTTGTGGAATGCTGGACTGTGTTGGATTGTGGTGTCGAGTTCAAGCACCTAAGTTAGTTGAATGACAATGGAGTGCCCACCTTTGACAGGTGTAGAATAAGGAAGGGGTATAGAAAGAAAAAATCAGGATGTGTGTGTATAGACAGTGAAGTTGGGATAGATAACACTGTGCTTCTACATAATCCTATGAGAGGCAAGATTTGCACTGATGGTGGTTGAACAGGATATTATGTCGGCTTCTAGTACTATGGTCATCCACTAGGAAAATAATTATTAATTTTTTATATAATTCAGGTATAAAAAATAAGATAAGTAAACAGCTACACTCTTAATTTACTGATAAGAGACATCTGCTATAATAATGTCTGTAAGTATAATATCATGTGTGTACCTTGTACGATACCAAAACATTATGAAAACAGTTTGCAATGTGTTAATTTATCGAATCTGTCTTGTTAAGGTGTCTTAAAACTGTCTGACTGATATTTGTTCTTCAATAAAATAAAAAATAAATTAAAAAAAATAAAGGAAGGAGAAAAGATGCTTAAAAAAAAGAAAGAAAAGGGGATACAATGGAAGTACCATACTATATGTATATAAACAATACAGTTAGGATAAATATGCAGTACTTCTGCATAATTCTATGAGAAGAAAGATTTGCACTAATAGTGTTTGCACAGGATATCTTGTCAGCTTCTTATGCTATAGATAACCACTAGGAGGATAACAATGTAAAAAGTATTAATTATTGAAACTGTACTATAATTCAGCTTTAAAAAAAAGAAAAGTGTACAACTACATTCTCTTAATTTGTTGAATATCGGCATCTCCTCTAATAGTTTTTGTAAATAGAATATCATGTATGCACCTTGTACAACTAAAACCACTATGAAAATTACATGCAATGCTTTAATTATTGAATATGTCCTGCTAATTTGGTTTGATACTGTGTCACTGTTATTTGTTCTTCAATAAAATAAAATAAAAAATAAGTGAAATGAAAAAGAAAAACATGTTCAATATTATTAGTCACTCAAGAGATGCAAATTCAAACTATGCTGAGATGCCATCTCAGAGATTCTTGGAGGAGTTTGTATTGGTCCCATCACCCACTATTGAGAAACAGTCCTCATATCTCTAAGTATTCATCCACAAGGAGCAGCCTGATTTCAGATCTCCAGTAATGTTAAAAATCAAAGAAGCCCTTCCCAGAATTCAGAACGCAGGGTCCTACAGAACAATGACAAGGAAGTTATTTAAGAAATCTGACACTGATTCTTTTGAAGGGACTTTCTCAACTGCAGGTCTTCACAATGTCAGTGAAGTAGAATGGTCTCAATCTACTGGGTCAGAGACTGTTGTGACTGATCTATCCTTTGCCTTTCTAAAGGTAATAGAGGCACCCTACCCTCTACCTCATATTGTATATTACATGTGCACGCACATGTATTTGAGTCTGAGAAATAAATTTGCACACTCCCATGTGCCTTTATCTGTGATGTGATTGGAAAAAAGATGGCTAATAACACACTGCTTAGCTTCTGATTAAGATGGAAATGGTAAGGTTCTTGCTCCTTGTCCTCCAGTTGATGGACATCCACTGCCAAGAAAGGTCCTGATATCATTTATGCCATTTTCCTTATTTCTATTTAAACACATTGCACAACAGAGACCCTGTATGCTTGCTACCTCTGTTTACTCAGAATTAAGGAGTTTCTACTGTGTTCATCTTCAGAAAGAATAGAAAATATTGCATTTTCTCTTCTTCTGTTCTTTTATCCTTCTTCAGGCACTGCCTCCAACCAAGAGTGCTGTAGTTATTCAGAGTCCAAGTGTTACTCCACACCACGAGCACTCTTTCAGTACTTGAGATATTTGATATGTAAGGAAATCTGCAAAGCATTAATTGCAGATTTACAATAAAGCTTGATTTTAAATGTTCATAAAAAGTGCAGCACTTCTGGACTTCATTCACCTAATCAGCAAACAGTGGAGCTATCCTTGGGCCCTATGGCATAATTTTGTTCATTAATAACCTCTATTTAACATTGTTTGCTCACAATGTTAACTGGAGCTAATGCCCCGAGTGCTGTGGTGATCGTTAATGCGCATTATGCGTCAAATTAGATGTTTCCCTCTTTTAAATGAACACCTAGCTCCAAACATCATACAGAGCAAATGCAAAGCTCCCAGTAAATAAGCTCAAGAGAACAAATACAGTGTTAGGAATAGATAGCTATATATTTAATTAATTAAAATGTGAAATTATGAATCCAATGATGTTCAATGAAACACTGTTCAATCAAGTTTCATAAGTTTTAAAATGCAGTCAACATTCATTTAGAAGCAGGATGACATGATAAGAGCATTTATCCTGTGTGCAGAGTTTTCTTCTGAACATTCACTCAGTGTTATAGCAGTAGTTTGTACTAAGAAGTACAAACTATTATCTTCATTTAATAGATGAAATATGTGAGGATTAAAAAAGGTCAAATTCCCATGAAAAGTTTTTTTTAATCATTTTTTTATTTATGTATTTGGTACAGGGTCTCACTACGCAGTTCCGACACACACTGATCTTTCTGTCTTAACATCTCTAGTTCTGGGATTACATGTCCAGCACCACATTATATACTGGGGATCAAACCCAGGCCCTTGTGCTTGTCAGGCAGGCACTTGAAGCACTGAGTTACCATCCCAGCCCCCCATAATAAGTTTTGGATAATTTATCAGAGCCAAAATTGTATCGCAGAGATTCTAGGAGGTTAACTATTTTGCTAACAGTTTTTTCTAATAGACCATGCTTCAATTTCTTTATTTGTAGAACTCAGAAGAAGGTAAACAAAACAGTTCACCTTAATAAATTTCCACGCACCATGCTAATGTACAGTAGGAAATCTAACTTTGAAGGTAGAGATAATGACAAATGGAAATACAGAAATGCTTTACTAGAATTTCATAGCATGTTCTTTTCTCTGCATGTATTTTTTAGTCATCAAATGAGGAACAAAGCTATAAGTAGTTATGACTAAAGATGTATAATTATCCTTTATAAAAAACACTAGAATTGTCTGCATAAAAGGCAAGAAATTAAAAAAAAAATTCCTCACTTCTCTTTTTGCCTTAGGCATTTTATGTGATTCCATTAATGGGAGAACCAAAAATATCTTTTCCTAGGGAGTAGGTCTCTATCTTAAATCTCTCTGCAGCATGAAATTTAAAGTTTTATAGAATCTTTTGATTTAATAAATCAAAGTATCCATGTAATAAATGTTCATAGAAAAACTTAGATCTGTACAAAAATTCAGTTTGTTTAAACAAAGATAAGGCTGCAAAAGTGGCTATGGGCTCTCAGCAGCACGTCTACTCATTTCTGTACTTCGATATTTCCCAGGGACCACAAGGAGCACGTGAAGTCAGTAGATCTGCTCTTCATCCCCACTTCCCCAATCTCATAAATGCTTTCTCAGGAGGAGTTTCAGCCACCCATTTGTTTTGTAGAGAAAGCACCAGGACAACAAAGAGACATTGGAATTCATGGATGTTAAGGTCCATTTTCCTTAATGGAAAGTGAACACCTGCCTTGTAGTGCAGAGAGTCTAGCCAGAATTCTCATGGCTTTGTGCAATGAGACAAAAGCTTTCAGAAATAACTAAGAAGTGCTTCGTTCTCATGCTAGGACTTTCAGATGGTGCAACAGCCATTTGGCTACTTTCATCTTATAAACTTCAGTTTTCTCATCAAGCATCCAGAGATAAAACCATCTCTTTGATTACGAACATAAAGTACATTGAAAACAAAGGTCCTTGGTCCTTCAGAGTGGTGAGCACTTGAAAATAGTTCCTGCACCTTGCCCTACTGCCACACTGCGTAGCACAATGTGAAAGGTTCCCCTAGGTCAAATGATGGAGAGGATGATGTTAACACAGTAATAGCACAAAGCACATGCATGGAGTTCGTGGGGCAGACATCTTTCTATGCAACCAACTCAAACTTCTTGTGAATCGGATGACACAATTTTGTCAGAGAGATTAGGAAATTTCCCAACACCACACAGTCAGTAATAACAGAACTGAGGAAAAACCAAAGCCTCTCTACTTCAGATGGTGCACATTCAAACTATTTCAGTATGGAAATGGTTCTCCAGGCAGTACATGCAGAGCCCATCACAGAAAACAAACCTAACAGTAGGAAGCAATAAATATGAACACTATGGATGAACCAGGTTCAGAGTCCTAGGAGGAAACTTCACTGTCCATATACATACTTGTCCTCAACACATAAATTGGTGGCTGAGTCATGTTTTATCTGAGGTATGATTTGGTATGAATGACATTCAGTTTTCCTTATCCAGCCGTGTTAGGTTCTCACACTCAACTCCTTTGCCTGTGCTTCCCCAATGTGAGCCAGCGTTTTTTCAACCCGACTTTGCTTCAGCACTTTTGCTCTGAGAACAGCTTGAGATCACAAGTGCAGCTCAAAGGCTGATTCTGTCTTTCAGTGGGAAGTCACTTTCTCTTCTTGACTGCATGCACCATCCCTCCCTTGGCCAGGGCCATGCTGGTTTTGTTTGCTAATCTCAAATCACTTGGCCTGATATTTTGGTTTTATCAAATTAAAAGATTCACCTTTGACTGAGGAAGTGCTTAAATTATAAGCTAGAGAAGAAAATTACCCCTTTTACTCCGACTTCCTCCTGGGCTACCTTATTCTATGCACGTGGACATAGCGGTTTGCATCCCTTTGATATGATAAATGCTACACAAGTTGGAAGGAAGAATAAACTTGTGAAGGCCAAGTCATTCCTGCTGGCTGAGATGGATAATTCTAGACTTTCTCGGTTTTTTTTTTCTCAATCCAAGACAAAATTAACCCAGAAAAGATATTAAATATACCAGTCTAAGTCAAAGGAAAGTGGTAGTCAGGCTTTGTAATAAAGTTAGGTAAACATGTACTAATAAAATATATATATTTTTGAAGTCTGGCATAAAGCCATTTAGTAACTAAAAAAATTGAAATTGTTGATAATTTCACTAAATCACAAAAGTGTTTCACCATAATTCTGGGTGACATCTTCTGGTTTTTGTCTTCTCCAAGCTGTGTACAGGTGACACAGGAGAGCAGAGTTTTATAGAAGAGTAGTTGTGAGTACATGGTGTATAAAGACCTGCCCAACTGAGCTTGGAAATCAGAGGAAACATCATGTTTCAAAGGGTGAGCTAAAAGGATAAACATCTGAGTAAAGACGAGTCCAGCTGTTGAAGCCGGCACAACTGCAGAGAACAGTGAGGCTGCCCTCTCAGGAGCACACTTCTTCAGCGCTGTTACCTTAGGTCTCCAGTCTGGGTGGTCACCACACCAGGCAAATCAAAGTACAAGACAGCCACTTAAATTTGCTTTTCACGTAAACAACATTTGTATATTACTAGGTCCTCAATATGGAATGCTATATATTTCAACTAATACATGCTTTAATCTAAAATTCAGAATCAGTTGATGTGCTGTGTATTTTCTGACAATCCTAGCGTGGCCTTAATGAAACCGCCCCCTGGACAGTGAAGCTGCTACACAACAATTCCTCCCCTTTCTCTCTTTAAAAAATCCGTACGCCATTTCAAAAATGATGAAAACACAAATGTGGGTGCCCACCCCCCAAAAAGCCAAGAATTCCTCCTCAGCATGTCTCAGGAAATTTATTCATTTTTCTGAATCCTTAGAAAGAGTCAATCAAGATATTGGGAAAAATAGAAAAAGTCATTGTAGTTCTGTCAGAGTTAAAACATAGCATTAAATATGGGGACACTGCAGGTTTAAAACATTCTTTTCATGTCTGGTGTGAAGGACAGAAAGTTCTGACTCTCAAGGTTTCAGATCAGAGCCTACACCTCAGAGAACAACTCAGGAGAACAAAGGAAGGAGGTTGAATTATTATGGAAGATGAATGTGATCCATCACCTCTCAGTGATAAATTATTCTTAATTTATATGTATGACACATACATGTCTTAGGCATAATTTAAAAGGAAAAGTGTCCAATGTTTTGGAAACAAAATATAATGTTTTTATTGGCTTCCTTAATATTTTCTGTGTAGTCCTATCTACATGGCTGGGTATATAAGTCTTACTATATGTTTCAAAGGCTATTAAATATGACTTGTGGTGTTTTGTAATATTTTAATATTTCATAAATGCAATGATGACTTGTTAATGTGACTATTTGTGGACCTTTACAGGTGCCTAAAAGCTTCTAAGCTGCTCCTCATGAAGCAACTGCACGCGCATCTGGTGTGCACATGTTGTGTGCCTCTCTCCTGCAGTGTGCCAGGTGTGGTCAGGGTGCAGCAGAAGAAATGGTGGCTATTCCAAAAGGCGCTGTGGCTCCTCTCTCTCAGCCTCTATTACTGCCACTTCCAGCAGAAAGACAAAAGTCACCAGGCCTAGAGAGTGGATAGTATGCAGGGGAACAAGATGGAGCTTCCTGTCCATAGCTGAGTGAGGAAACTCAAGGAAGGATCACCTATGCATGCATAAATTAGTGCAGATGGCACCCTAACAGATAGTTTGTCTGTAGCTCTGTGAGAAAGAGATGCTGAGGCCAAAGCAACCAGACCACTCCAAGATTCCTTGCATTTCAGAACCTGTGTGAGACTTTAAAAAATTCCATACTGTTTTATCTTGCTAAATTTGCAATTAATTGTTATATAACAATAAGTAGCAAGCATCTACAGTTGAGATAAAACATGTGCAGCAGTGGAACTGGATGTTCACACTATAGCCTCCCGAAACAAAGCAGAAGCTACAAATGCTCATGAGCCCTAGAACTGGTATGTAAATCATGGGTTAGTCATATAACGAGTTACAGCGAGGCGAGTTTCAAAAGAAAACATGCTGCCTAATTCTAGTGATTTCAAGTTCCAAAGCAGGAAAAGTAATCCACAGGATGGAAAATGTGATAGGCACTACCTTTGAGAGGGAAGATATTTATGATTAAGAGAGAGCACAAGGACAGCAGAATTGCCTGGGACAACAGAATTGCACCACTACTCAATTAGACACTGGTGGTATTTATTTACATTGTGAATATTATCTGTGATATACTTAAATAATATACATAAACAATTCTGCTTTACTGATGTCATACACACACACACACACACACACACACACACATATATATATATATGCATATAAGTAATTTTAAAAATAGGAATAAACAATTACATACTTTCACACAGAAATTTAGAAATCTAACCATTACAGTGTTGTAGCAGGATAGTAGAGTGTGCCTAAGGAGAGTCACATAGAGAGAGAATATTCCCTCAGGCTTTTGCAGAGAGTAAATTGGTCAAGCAATGGCCATGACTCATCCACAAGGCTGACACTAACAAAGGATCTACAAAGTGCGGTACAGGGCTTCAGGATAAATCCTGAGGAGATTTGACTGAACTTATCAGATATAAAATTTACATTTCTTGTTATATAGGTCTTTCTTTATCTTAGTCTTAACCATCCAGCAAAAAAGTTTAAAAATGAGGTATAAAAAGTAAAGCCACCTTAATATGCTGAGCTATAAAATGCTCAAGTCAACAACTTCTGACATTGCCAATCATGTGAAAAACCCACTACTATTATGGACTACTGACTATTGGATTATTTTGCTGAGTTCACACACCTACAATGTGTAAATGGCAATGGAATACCCATCTCTGGCAAAACTAAACAAAAAATGGGATATAAATGTAGGACCATTTTGTATTTGTATTTACAAAATAGTTAAGACAGATATACAGCTACTTTCTCTTAATTCAAGGAGAAGAAAGATTTATACTAATACTGTTTGGATAGGATAGCATGTCTGCATCTTGTACTATTATTAACCACTACAAAGACAAAAATATGCAATGTATTAATTATTGAAACTGTCCTACTAATAGGTTTTGAACCTGTCTCATTTGCTTCCCAATAAAATTAATGAAAAATATTTATCATATATGTGATAAATTTACATTCCTTTTTAACATTTAGAATTTTTTTTTTTTTGCAGAACCAGGTATTGCACTCAGTCCCTTGCCAGGAAAGTGCTTATTCTACTGAGCCATCCTCTAGCCCTGGAATTTTCTTTATTAAAGTCATGTCTTCTAAAATTGTTTGACTTTATTTTGTATATCTCTAGTCACTAATACAACTTTTTTCTTATAAAGTCACATGAAATACAGGCTTCTTACACTGAAATATAAGCCATAAGGTTTCCTGTGCTTTTCAGGTTCTTTTTTTCCTAAGTACAAAGCACTGCTGTGCATTTCTGATGGACAATGTGGCAGCTCAGTATTTTTCTCCAGCTCCACACCCTAATTCCCAAAACTGTGGTCTCCTTACCTTACATGAACATGAACTCTCTCTATAAAGTAGATGTGATGAAGATGAGGACTGAGATTGGAAATTGTCTTTGATTAACCAATTGGATTTGGGTTCCATCCAATCAGGATTACTTAGAAGCAAAAATATCTTTCCATGCTCCTGTGTGTGTGTGTGTGTGTGTGTGTGTGTGTGTGTGTGTGTGTGTGTGTTAAGAAATGCAATAACAAGGAGGGTAGGAGTAAATTAACACTGCTAGCTTTATGGTTAGAGGAAGGAGTTGATGAGCTCAAGATTGAAGCAAGACTCCAGAAGGTAGAAAGGACACAGAGAGCTGCTAATCTGTGGTCTACAGGCTAAGAGTATCCACCTTAGTTTCAGCCCAGTGAGACCTATAATTTCTTGAACTGAAGAACTGTCAGATAATAAATGGATGCAGTTACAGCCACCAAGTCTGTGGTAAATGTTAGAGGAGCAATAGAAAACTAATATAATTTTATTCCTAAAAATGGAATTACTGGGTCATAGAGAGAGTTCATGCTCACTTTTATTAGAATCTGTCAAATATTTGCAAAATGATTTTGGCAATTACACTTCCAATAAAATGTTATAGGAGTTCATGTTCCTCCAAATGATGTAGAATTTTATTTTTCCACTTCAGGTCTTCTTCTCAAATTGTAGTGTCATAATATTTTGCATTTCTCTAGTGATTAACAAAGTTAAATGCAATTTATTCATGGAGTACATGGGATTCCTATCTGGCAAAGAAAACAGAGTTTTTAAATGCAGTTTTTCAGTCTTTATTCTATCCAATTTTAAACAATCTATTTTGGACAGAACTAATTTTTCAGACACATTTCCTTAAGTGTCTTCCTATCTCCCTTTACTCTGCCAGTGTCTTTCATTCTCTTCCTAAAGCCTTTAATGCAGACAAAAGGAGAGATTAACTTCATCTCTATGAATTATCTAAGAAAAATTTGTTCATTCTATGATGGATATTTTCTCCCATAATTTTTTTTTCCAACTCCAGATGCTTTCTTGTCCTTTATATATCTGCTTAAAATAATCATATGAAACAAAATCTTTGAGTATCCTATTACAACAGATAAAGGTTAAGGAGTAAATGGAGAGTTAATACATCAAACACAAAACGAAAAACAGCTTGAGTTCCGGTCATGTACCTCTCTTGTCCATAAACAGTACTTTATCTTCCTGATAATTCAAAACTAAGTCGAACTCTTGTGCCCTTTATCACTAAAATTTTCATTCTTATTTTATTTTATTTTGTACTGGGAGTCAAACTCAGGATCTCAGTCTTGCCAGGCAGGTGCTGTGCCACTGAGCTATGCGCCTGGACCTTCAATATCATGCTTAAAGTTTACTTTTACAAGCCTGTGGACAGTGGCAGTATTAGTACCCTGCCACCCTTGCAGCTTTGTTTCCCACTTGTGGTCAGGAAAGCCTCTAGCTTCACCTTTAGGGGTCACCAGGAGGGAGCCTGGTGTAAAGATCATGCCGTTCTTAGGTGGCTGCTGAAACACAGAGTGAGTGGGTGAAAATTCCTCTAGTGTACATCTGCAATTTAAGCTGTAACAGTGGCTTGCTATATGACTCAAAAAGTAATTTTGGAATAGACAAAATAAAAATCTTATCATAAAAACAGCTCCTTGGCATAAAAAAAAATCCATGACGATAAAACTTTTAAGTAAAAATACAGAAGTTTTAAAGACAACCATGAGAATACCCCCGTGACCATTTTATGGATTTCTGTTCTCAAAAGCTTCATTATTAGTTCCTTGTACTTAAATTAAAAGGTATCTGAACTTAATGGTGCCTGAGATCTAGAGTCACATTTTATGCAGTCAGCATCTTTGTCTCAGTCCCTTTATGGACTCAGGATGTCTTCAGAGAGCAATTCCTATCTGCTGAAACTATCTTCCTGTGTGTTCCTTTCCTGTGTGTTTTTGAAAGCTTGTGTTAAGAGGTGTTACCCTGCTTTTGATGCCTTTCTTTCCTCCCAATGTACCACAACTCATAGGTGCAGAGCTTTCATAAGTACATACAGTAAAGTCCTGGAAGTGTACTAATAAATACATTTGCTCATCTATTATTCCAGATGACTGGCTTGTTTCATCAGCTAGCTTAAGTCGACAGCTGTGCAGCACCAACAGCCTGGTTTGTGGCTGGCAGTCCTGCAGTCTCCCTGGCACTCACACCAGGGAGCTCTTTGAAGATGCCTGGCTAAAAGAGCAGCAGTTTGGAAATATGCTAGATATATGTTTAAATCATTGCTTTATCACCCCGCAGTTTATATCCTTGGTCAAAGTGACTTCACTTCCATTTTAGTAGATGTGTGTTGTGAAGCACTATTATGAAGATTAAGTGAAGTTTATTCATGTAAAGTCCTTAGTAAAATATTAATACATGTCATTGTCATCATCATCACAGGCTATTGATAAATATTAATTTCTATTCTTTTGTAGGGAAATAGCTTAGATATCTATTGATTGACACATATAAATGTATAGGAGCAACAAATAAGTTTGATCAAATCTGAGGACAGGAAAACTATGCTTGTAGCAGTATACAATCAAGGTGGCAAAACACATTCTTTACAGATTAGTCAGCGAAGGGCCAGTCAGATAGCTCAGCAGATTAAAGCATCTCCTTAGGCAGACACAGGAGCTGGGGTTTGAGTCCCAGCATGCTGTGCCAGCCCCATCCCTGGGACACACTGAGGTGGTGATTGAGACTGGGCCTGGTGATGTGCACCTGTAATCCCAGTGCTTGTGAGGCTGGAAACAGGCAGATAACTATGAGTGTAATCTGTGTAATGAGACCCTGTACTGAATACAAAACAAACAACAACAACAAAAACTAGGTAGGGACCATAAAATCGGAAAAGTAATATGAGCAGAGGGGCAATGGCCATCTAAAGAAGGTGGGCCCTGTTTATGTGTGACAATTGCAGTGATCAGTAGTAATCCTTCCTAAACAAAATCTTCTGGAGACTAGACGTGGCCAAGTGACAGGGGTGTTATCTCATGCTTGAGCCATCTACAGCGGGGCGGGGCAAGGTTACTGTAGTGTAGTACTGAAATAAGAATTACAAATGGCAGAATAGAATAACTGCTATAGGGCACCACTACAAATCTGTGCAGAGATAAAAGTTTCTGTATCTAAACAAATTAATCCACCTGAAAGCAGGAGCAGAGGCTGGTGGTTCTATCCTGCTTGCCTGTAGGCCCTGACCTTGGAGTGCACTGAGATGCTGATTGAGATGTGTGCGATGGCACACGCCTATAATCCCAGCACTTGGGAAGCTGTAAAACAGGAGAATCACTATGAGTCCAATCTGGCAGTGAGACCCTGAACACCCTGTAGACCCTTCCTAACATAAAAAAATAATAAAAAGTAAACAAATTAATGCTTTAACATTCAGATGCCATACACCAATTTTATTGCAATGTTTTTGCTGAAACTTAGTTATTGAAGACTTTTTTTATATACAAATTATCTGAAAAGCAACTTTTATTTAAATCCCAATTCAAAAGTATTGGAAGAAGTGAGTTTATCCTAAGTATACATATGTCGGAATTACAAATATATTAAAACATATGTCTATATTTATGCAAATATATTATATATAAATAATAAAAAATCAATTATCTTAAATTTGATCATTTTCAAAATGAACATTGTTTTCAGTTTTTTGAATATCAGCCTTTATAATATTTTCTAACTAATTTCTCAAGAGTGAGGCAGAAGCATCGCTGGACTTTTATGCAGGATCGGATGGTGGTATAATTATGAAAAGACATGGTTGACTGTTGGAAACAGATTTAAAGTTGGCCCAGGAGGTGGAATTTAGGTCCTGTTCTTGGAGGTCACTAATGAGCTGATTTCAGATTTCAAGAGGAGCTGTACTTTTTGACAGACTGCCAAGTCAATGTTAGTATTTTTCAGAATTATTCCTGGAGCTTATAAATGACTGCCATACATGCAAAGCCAGCATTGTGTAACTCACTTCATATACATTATTTATAATGCTGTAACATTGCTGAAGATGATAATGACAGCATGTCTCTTATGACATGAAAGGAAACAGAGACATCAAGCTAGTATGCCATATTCATATTGTGCGTTCAGTGTGTGGCTGTAGACTGGTTTTGTCTATTTGGGCAGTGTCCCTTTGACACAGTACATAAAATGTTCTGTTTATTACTCATAAATATGCCTAGAGCTTCATGTGGCAATTTTTCTTTTTATGTTCACTTTGCTGTGCACAAATGGATGGGAATTATCAGGGGACTGTAAGTAGACATTGACATCATTTATGTTGCTTTGATATTGTATTTACTTTTTTCCAAATAAGTAGTATTTTCAATGTCCTGCATTGAACTGAATTCCACATTTCTAAAGGTAGAAAGCTGTGACCATAGATGGAAATTATATCAACAAATAGAGGGATGAAGAATGACAGAGGTGATGAAGCCAGAAAAGATGTTTTAAAATCTGTAATACTACCCTTAAGTATCTAACAGAAAATGTGAACACAGTGAAATGGAAGATCAATGAAAGCAAAAGCAGGTTCTTCAAAAAAAAATTACCAGAAAGCTACAACCTGTGTATTCTATGTGCATCACCCTTCTACTTCATAATAAATATATTTTCTTCTTATTCATAGATATACTGCAGTGAAATCCTGTTCTAATCACTTGCCTGTGTTTCTTTTTGTGTAACTTTTTATTATTCAAAACTGCATTAGCACAAGTTGGAATACACACTACTTACACACTTTGTGTGCATTTGGTCCCTGTGTGTAATGCATAATTAATTGCTATTCCATCCCTTTTCCTCCTCTCCCTCACTCAATGTCTCAGGCCCCTTCCTAATGGAGAAAGTTCTACCTTACAACTTAAATCATCTAGATTGTATTTTACTTCTTTCTATATAATTTGGGTTTCCTGTATAAGAGAACCTGCAGTAGCAGTGTGTGTCTGGCACCCAGGCCATCCGCATGCTGCAATCGACCTGAGCAAATTGTTCATGATGAGCACCTAGATTTAGCAGAGGGCTCTTGGTGCAGGGTTGATGCAGGCACTGAGCACAGGTGACTGCTTTTTGCTTAGTCCTCTTCTCCTTTAAGAATTATCTGTCTCCCTACTTCCTCTCATTAGTCTTTATTTATTTATTTATCTACTTATTTATTTGGTGGCTGGCTCAGCCCACCCTGGGAGAGAGGCTGGCACGGCACGTGGTGCCGGGATCCAACTGCACGTGGTCCCTGCGCTTTTGCCTAAACTTTTTAAGCAGGTGCTTCAGATCACGGAGCTATCTCGCCAGCCCCAGCTGTGTTTAATTTTGTGTTTTATTTTCACTCAGGGTTTCCCACACAAAATACATAGACAAAAAGTGAGATGATCAAGGGCTAGGTGGAAGAGAAGAGAGAGATAGGGTGGAAGAAACGAGCAAGATGTGCTATGTGTGGCACCCACCTGGCACAGCAGGTCCTGCACACACCTAGTATACACTGAAAGAAATTAAATAAAAAATGATTTAAACTTCTGGTTTCCCCACGCGCAGCCGGCCAGAGCCCTCCAGAGCAAAACTTAGGCACCCGAGTGAGACTATCTACTGCGCCCCTGCGACCCCTGCACTGCCCTGGAGCCCACGCCTCCAACCCCGCCCAGTAAGTGAGAAAACTTCTGAGAATCTGTCACCCCTGATCCAGTTTTGAACAGCCCAGTGTGTGTGTATGGGGGGGGGAGAGTTTCTACGCTCCCCAGTGCTCCCTGGGCCAGGGGCACAAAAGAGGGCCACCACAGGCTCACTGCTGTGAGAGAAGGGCTGCAACAAAAAGGAACTGAACACAACAGCTATATCCAGCTGAGGCTTAATTGGATAAATTCAAACTTAATAAATCTGTACCCGAATTTCATTATGTGCTAAGGTTATAACTGCACCAAAGCTCTACACCAAAGGTCAGAGGTCAGTGCTATACAAAATGAAAAAGATAAGGATTAAAATGCAATCTCAGGCCTTGAGCCCACCCATGACAAGTGTAGAGGACACTAGCTCAGCTGAAATGAATAAAGTAGCAGCAGTGAAAGTAAAGAAACAACTGCAGAAGGGTATAGAGGAACTGAGACCAGAATTAATGCCTGAAATAAAAAAAGAAATTTCTGAATACGTCAAATCTAAAGTAAAGAATCTAATGCAGAAATGTATGGGGAAAACTCAATGTCCACCCAGAACAAGTGCAGAGAACACTAGCTCAGCTGAAAGGCATGAATTAACAGTGTCACAAAAAAGAAACAAGAACAGAAAGGTAAAGAGGATCTCAGAGGACAAATAATTTCTGAAATAAAAAAGAAATATCTGAAATCATAGCATCTGAAGAAAAGAATCAAATACAGACATATATGGAGGAAACCCAATTTGGAAAATCTCTGCAGTAAGTAAAACAATTAATAGCTACCTCTAAAGAAGTCATTGATAAAAAATATAGAGGAGATTAGAAATATGCCAGATTCATTGAATGAGCAATGCAGGAAAGAAACAGATCACAAGAAGCAAAGTCAAAGTGATATAGAAGAACGTAAAAATCTCAATCACAAGTCTACAAAAAAGTTTGAGTGAAAGTGAAGACAGAGTTTCCAATCATGAAGACAATGGTGCAGCTTGTGAAAAGAAAAGAAATAATCACTTAAAAACTACAAGGATGCATGAAAAAATAATCCATCACCTGCAAGATGATGCCAAGATGAACAATGTGAGACTAACAGACATCAATGAGAAAGAAGTCAATACAAATGATATAAAAAGAATATGGACAGAAGTAATAGCAGAAAACTTCCCAAGAATGGGAAAACAATCTGAAATTCACATAACTGAAGCATACAGAACACCAAATAACTTCAATACAACTAAAAACACACTGAGACATATAATAGTCAAGATGCCAGAAATGCAGTACAAGAATAATATACTGAAAGTCACTAGAGAAAAGAAGCAGATCACATTCAAAGGAAAACCCATCATAATTACAGCCAAATTCTCTTCATAAACCATGAAGGCAAGGAGAGCATGGAGCAGAGTACTTCAAGTCCTCTATGAAAACAAATTCCAGGCCAGACTAGTATAACTTACAAAACTCTATTTCAAGTTTGATGGAGAAATGAAATTCTTCCATGACAAAGGAGTACTAAAGAATTTCATGATGACAAAGCCATCCCTACACAGGCTACAGAAAGATGCTCTAGAGAGGGACCACATTGACTAGAACTCCATGAACAAGAACAGAAGTATCCAACTAAATAGGTTAAAACAATTAAACACAGGACAAAAACGAATAAACAACAGCAGTCAATAACATGACAATCATAAGTCAACACATTTCAATTATAATTATCAATGTAAATGGAGTCAGTCCACCAATTAAGAGAAATAGACTGGCACAGTGGATTAGGAAGCAAAACCAACAATATGCTGTATATAAGAAACACACTTAATTCAAAAATACATTCATAGGCCTAAAGTCAAGGAATAGTACATGCCCCAGTACCTCAAAAAAAGCAGGGGTAGCAATTCTGTTCTCAGACAATCTCAACATCAAGCCATGAAGGATCAAATGAAATAAAGAAGGTCACTATATATTGGTTAGGGGAAAAATCAAGGAAGAGGTAACACTCATAAATATCTATACACCAAACAAAGGAGCACACAAATCTTAATGCACATGAAAAATTTAATATCCAAGACCACAATCTTAACAGGAAAAACTAACACTCTCTTATCTCAAAAAGATAGGTCAACCAGACAAAAAATTATAGAAATAGCAGAACTGAACCAGAGCATGGAACAAATGGACTTGGTGGACATATAGATTGTTCCACCTGACAACAGCCGAATACCTATTTTTTTCTAGGAATAGACCACATACTAGTCCACAGAAATTATTCCATGCATATTATCTGACTACAGTGTAATGAAAGTGGAAATAGATAACAAAAGAAATCAGGAAATCCCACTAAATACATGGAAATTGAACAACACCCTACTCAGCAATCAATGGGTCACAGATGAAATTAAATGAGAAATTCAATGATATCTACAATTCAATGAAAATTCAACTACAACTTATCAGTATTTATGGGATGTGATGAAAGCAGTTCTCAGGAGAACATTCATAACTATGAACTCAGAAAAATTAGGAAAACAGACTGGGAACAAATAAACACCCTAATGCTGCACCTCCACCATCTAGAAAAGGAAGAGTAAAGCAAACCCAGAGTGCAAAGATGGGAAGAAATCATAAAGATTAGAGCACAAATTAATTCAACTGATATGAATAAAACAGTTCAAAGAATCAATGAATCAATGGTTCTTTAATCGATAAGCCCCTAGCTAACCTCATCAAAAAGAGGAAAGAAAACATTCAAATACAAGCAATAAGGAACTGAAAGGGTTTATTCAACACAGGCCCAGCGGAAATTCAGGAGATTTTCAATAACTACTTTGAGAAACTTTATACTCACAGAATGGAAGACACAAAAGAAAGGGACAGATTCTTAGAAAGGTACAAAATACCAACACTAAATCAAGAAGAAATAGCAACTCTCAAAAACCCAATAACAGCCAATGAAATACGAAATGAAACAAAAAGTGTGCCGACAAAGAAAAGTCCGGGTCCTGATGGATTCACAGCTGAATTCTACAAGAAATTTATAGAAGATATAATCCCTTCATTCCTTAAAGTCTTCAATGAAATTGAAAAGAAAGCAGTCTTTCCAAAATCATTCCTGGAGGCAAGTATTATACTGTTTCCAAAACTATAAAAAAGAGAACTATAGGCCAATCTCCCTCATGAACATAGATGCAAAAATCCTCAGCAAAATCCTAGCAAATAGAATACAGCAAATCATCAAGAAGATCATACACCATGACCAGGTAGGATTCATCCCACAGATGCAAGAATGGTTCAATATTTGAAAATCCATAAATGTAATCTACTGTATTAATAGGCTGAAATCTAAAAACCACATGATCATCTCAATTGATACAGTAAAAGCTGTTGACAAAATACAAAATTCATTCATGTTCAAAGTCCTACAGAAAATTGTAATAAAAGGCCTCTACTTCAATATGATAAAAGCCATCTATGACAACATAACAGCTAATATAATTCTAAATGAACAAAAACTGAAATCCTGTACTCTTAGATGTGGTACAAGACAAGGATGTTCTCTATCACCCCTCCTATTCAATACAGTCTTGGAATCATTAGCTATAGCCATTAGACAAGAGGAAGAAATAAAAGGAATAAGAATAGGTAAAGAAGAAGTTAAATTATCACTATTTGTAGATGACATGATACTTTACTTGGAAGACCCAAAAAATCCACCAAGAAGCTAGGAGAATTGATACACAAATCCAGTATCATAGCAGGATACCAAATCAATACTCAAAAGTCAATAGAATTCCTCTACACCGATAACAAACACTATAGAAACAATATCTTTTACAATAGCCCCATGAAAAATAAAATAATTTGGAATTCACTTAACCAAAGAAGTCAAAGATCTTTTCATGGAAAATTACAACACCCTAAGAAAAGGGATCATAGAGGATTTCAGAAAATGGAAAGATATTCCATGGTCCTGGATAGGAAGAACCAACATTGAGAAGATTGCCATACTCCCAAAATTGTTGTACAGATTTAATGTAATCCCTATCAAAGTGCCACCGACATACATCCCAGACCCAGAGAAATTGCTCCTAAAATTTATTTGGAACCAGAAAAGACAGAGAATAGCAAAGGTAATCATGGCCAACAAAGACAAGGCAGGAGACATTACAATTCCTTATTTGAAATTACACTACAAAGCTACTGTGATAAAATCAACATGGCGTTGGCAATGAAATGGACCTGATGATCAGTGGAATAAATGAGAAGCTGAAGAGGCCTCTACGAACACACTCAGCCATCTGATCTTCAACAAAGGAGCCAAGCTACTTACTGGAAGAATGATAGCCTTTTTAACAAATGGTGCTGGAAATACTGGCTTTCTACATGCTAAAAACTAAAACTTGAACCAGCTGTATCACCATGCACTAAGTTAAAGTCAAAATGGATTGAAGGTCTAAACATTAAAACAGAAACACTCAATCTCCTGGAAGAGAAAGTAGGAGGAACTCTTAAAGACATAGGGGTAGGCAAAGAGTTCACGAGCAAACATATATTCACACGGGAAACACTTGAAAGAATTAACAACTGAGACAACTCTTATTGAGAAGTTTCTGCATCTCAAAAGAAATTATCAACAAAGTTAAAAGACGACCCACAAATTTAGAAAAAATCTTGACTAATAAGCACTCAGGCAAAGGTCTGATCTCTGGAATTTATTAAAAAAACTAAAATACATTAGAGCCCTCAAATTTAAAGATCAAAACCAGAAATGGGCATCTGAGATGAATACACTCTTCTCAGAGGATGAAATTAAAGACACGAATCAATATATGAAAAAATGCTCCACATCACTAGCCATCCATGAAATGCAAAATAAAACACTGAGATACAGTCTCATTCCAGAAAGAATGCCTATCATAAAGAAATCAACCAACAACAAATGTTAGAGAGGATGTGGGGAAAAGGAAACGCTTCTCCACTGCCGGTGGGAATGTAGACTGGTGCAACCATTGTGGAGATCAGTGTGGAGACTCCTCACAAAACTAGGGCTGGAAATCCCATTCAAGCCAGCTATCTCTCTACTAGAAATTTTCCAGAAGGAACTGAAAATACAATATCATAGTGATATATGTGTTCCTATGTTTACAACAGCACAATTTGTGATAGCCAAACCTTGGAAACAAACAAGATGCCTGTCACATGAGGAACGGTTGAAAAAATGTGGAATTTTTCATTGTAGTATTACTCAGCTACAAAGAATGATAAACTTGAAGCATTTATATTTAAGTGGATGCTACTTGAAGAAATACTCATAAGTGAAATAAATCAGACCCACATGTTCAAATATTATATAGTCTCCCTAGTATGAGAAATTAAAAGAAGAAATGCAAATGGAAAGGTATAACACAATTAAAAGGGAAGTGAGAACTTCAGGATTGCACAATCAGGCGAAGGTAAGGAGAAAAGCTGGGAAACAGGACAAGGACAAAGAAATACATTTGTACATACAAGATGGGCAAGCCAAAGATTCTGAGAAACATCAGCAGGTTTTTGAAAGTAGCAGTTAAGTGGTAGGATTCTCAACCCAACTGTCTATATACACTGATACATGTGAACCAAACAACTGCACTGAAGATAGCAATGTGTAATAGAAGGGTCATGCTTGGAATGCCTGCCATTTTGATCTGCTAAATATATACTTCGTGTCATGATGTACCAATTATTACCATACTGTCTCATAAGTAAATTTTTGGGGGTAATAAAAAAAAGGCACTAGAAAAAAAATGTTACAAGACTGTTCTGCTACAAGGATATATATGGTTAGATTTCTAAATTTCTGTGTACTATTTTTAATATTTTTCCTCATATTCTGTAAGAACTTAAAATTTGATACATCATATACTTGATGGAAAATATGTTTCCCATACTTCCCCTAAGACGTTTGATATTTAGAAAGATAGTTAGGGTAAAATGAACTGCATATGTTGCAGGGTAATAATCAGCTTCTCTTCTGCGTGTTTAACTACCTAAGTTAGCAGATCAAAAGCTAGAGAAATGGAAGGGCTGCAAGGTCAGCCAACATTTTGGCCCTAGCCTTTCAAGGTCAGTGAAGACTCAGGACATAGGTGAACCTGTACTGTAACATCATGTAACTCAGCTGTGTCCCAAATTTTCTGATGAAGGAGATTATTGAGGCCACAGAGGAATGGGATCGATGATCTATAGTGTGCCTAAAAAGATTCACAAGGAGAGACAACTTTCTCTCAGGCTTTCACAGAGAGCAAATTGGTCAAGCAATGGCCATGTCTCAACCACATGGCTGACACTGACAAAGGATCTACAGAGTGAGGTATGGGGTTACAGGATAAACCCTGAGGGGACTTGACTGACCTCATCAGATACAAAAGTTACATTTTTTGTTATATAGGTCTTGAATTATCTCGGCCTTAACCATCCAGCAGAAAAGTATAATAATAAAATATATAAAGTAAAGCCATAATATGTTGAACTATAAATGGCTCTAGTCAACAACTACTTCAAATAACTCAGTACTATTGTGGACTGATGGACTATGTTGGTGTGTTTTTCTGAATTCAAGCCCCTGTAATAATTGAATGACAATAGAATATCCATCTCTGACAAGACTAAACCAAAAAAAAAAAAAAAAGGGAATACAAAGGAAGAACCATTCTGTATTTGTATATACAGAACAGTTTGAATAAATATGCAGCTACTTTTGCATAATTCCATGAGAAGAAAAATTTGCACTAATAGTGTTTGGACAGAATATCCTGTCTGCTTCTTGTACTGTGTATAACCACTAAGGAGATAACAATGTAAAAACGTATTAATTATTGAAACTCTACTATAATTCAGCTTTAAAAAAAATAGGCATAGAGCTACATTCTCTTAATTCATTGAATAAAGGGATCTGCTGCAATAGTGATTTTAAATAGAATGTTATGTTTGCACCTTGTACAACAAATAACCACTAAGAAAACAGTATTGCATTGTATTAATTATTGAATCTGTTCTAATTTAATTTGAAACAGTGTCATTGCTATTTGTTTTTCAATAAAATTATGGAAAAAATGAGACGTTCTTGAAGAAAATTTTAATTAAAAAAATCAAAAAACTGAAATAAAAAGAAAAGAAACACAAAAGAAGAAAAAAAGGCTGCTAGTTCAAGTCCTGAGTCATTTAACATTAAGAAAATCCCCTATAAAGAAAGTGCAATGTCTAAAGAAATTTCAACTGTGAAATTAAGATATATTTCCTAACATGTACAGATTTTCTTGTTCTTAAAAAATAATAATTTAAAAGATTTAGCAGATCCTTCCCTAAAATACAAAAATAAAATAAAATGAAAGATTTAGCATAGATTTTTTAAATGCAATGTTTTCTAATGCTATAAAAACTAATTTATGCTAACAAAACTCCATTTATTTATTTAATTTTTTGATGGAATTGAAGATTGAACTCAGACCTTTGCACTTGCCAGTTAAGCGCTTCTTCCACTGAGCCATCTCTCTGGCCCAAAACTCAATTTAATGAATTTTCCTATAATGCATTTTTACAGTATGATCTTTCTAATGTTAACATCACATTTACAATGAGGCAGAGATTACTGAATAACATGAGGGAAAACACAGCAGGTCAGCCCGCTTCTACAGAAATGCTGACACTGATACATTGTTTCTGTCTAACACTTTGCCCATGTATATAATTGTGCAAACATTAATGATGTTGTTGAGACTAATGAGATAACTTTTTTTTCATTCACTGCATTTTTTTTTTCTATCTTAAATTTATATTGATTTTTTGCTTTAAAAATCCAAAGTAATCTTTTTGGTTTCTTTTTTTTTTTTTAAATATCTTTGTTTTTAATGTATTTGATGCTGGTTCTATAGGATCTCATGACGTAGATCGGAGTCACAATGATCAGATATTTTCAGCCTCCCAAGTGGGGCACTTCGAGACAGTGAGGGAGACTGGGCATAGTGGTGCTTGCCTGTAATCCCAGCACTTGGGAAGCTGTAAACAGCAGAATCACTACAAGTCCCATCTATGTAGGTAGAACCTGTCGATCTTGTGCTAAATACAGGGAAAAAAGTTTTAAATAACATACGATATATAAAGTTATTTTAATTTTTTAACTGAAAAATTTTTAATTTACAATGAACAATAAAAATCAATACAGTATGTTTGATAATGCTCACACGCCTCTACAAAATGACAAGAAAAATACACTGAAATTCTGAAATTAAATGTTCTGTCCAAAATGAGCATGGGAAGGTGCTGAAAACTTTTTTTTTGCACAGTTTAAAGAACTTTAATAACTACATGTACTCTTGAAACAATATAGAGTATAATTTCATCATCTCCAAATGATTTTCTCCTATTTTACAGATTCCAGACAACTGTTCTTGTGCTTCCTGTTCAGTATTACATATTTTAGGATTTTTTCATTAATTTCATTTATAAAGGACCACCAACGGGACAGGTTCAAAACAGGTTAGTAGGATAGACATAATAATTAATACATTACATGCTGTTGTCTTCATAGTAGTTGTTCATAGTATAAGATGCAGACATAATATCTTGTCTAAACACTGTTAGTACAAAATATTTCTTCTCATTGAATCAAGAGAAAGGGGCCAGGCTTTCACAGAGAAAAAATTGGTCAAGCAATGGCCATGACTCCTCCATATGGCTGACACTGACAAAGAATCTACAAACTGCGGTACAGGGTTTCCGGGTAAATCCTGAGGGGATTTGACTGGACTTGAAGATACAAAAGTTACATTTCTTGTTATATAATTTTTGCTTTATCATGGTCTTAACCATCCAGCAGAAAAGCAGAAAAATGAGATATAAAAAGTGAAACCATATTAATATGCTGAGCTGCAAAAGGCTCAAGTCAACAACTTCTGACACTGCCAGTCTTACAGATAACCCACTACTATTATGGACTATATTGGATATTTTGCCAGTCTTATAGATAACCCACTACTATTATGGACTATATTGGATATTTTGCTGAATTCACACACCTACAATATTTGAATGGCCATGGAGTACCTATATCTGAAAAAACTAATCAAAAAAGGGGGATATAAATGAAGGACCATTTTGTAGTGAAAATAGATAAATATATATAAAAATATATTTATCTGTACATACAAAATAGGTATTTTAATTCTTCATTCTATCCACACAACAATAGATTCTAAAGGTCTCCTTGGTGTGGACTTTTTTCATTAAAAAATTGTTTTAAAGGAGAAATAAAACAAAAATTCAGGAAAGATAATAGGAGACTAACAAAGATTGATATATTATGTATTGCTATATCTAAACTAATTATGCAGAATACATGATAATACATTTAATTGTCCAAGCTATATTAGCACAAACCTTTGTTTTCAATGAATTAAGAGGAATTACTGGGGCTGGGGAGACAGCTCAGTAAAATAAGCACTTGCCTGGCAAGTGCAAGGCCCAAATTCAATCTCAGGTTCCGCCAAAAAAAAAAAAAGAGAGAGAGAGAGAGAGAAATTGATAGTACAACTATCAACGATCACATATATCTATTTATCATATCTATTTATCTATTCATATATACTATGTGTATATAGCATTTATATATATATAAACATATATATAAACAGAGATTTACAGAGGTACATTTTCACTTTCGCTTTTCCCTTCTTTCTTATTTTCTCCTTTCTGCCTTTGCAATTTCTCTTTCATTTTGAACAGTGTCTTTCGGTTCTCAATCACTACTTTAGGGCTTTTTTTGTTTGTTTTTCTATTTATTTTTTTATTTTATTGAAGTACAAATATGAATCAGACAGTTTCAAGACACTTTAACAAGACAGATTTGTTAAATTAATACATTGCAAACTGTTTTCATAATGTTTTGGTATCGTACAAGGTGCATACATGATATTATATTTACAGATATTATTTTAGCAGATGTCTCTTATCAGTAAATTAAGACTGTAGCTGCTTACTTATCTTATTTTTTATGCTTCTACATAATCCTATGAGAGTCAAGATCTGCACTAATGGTGGTTGGACAGGATATTATGTTGGCTTCTAGCACTATGGTCAACCACTAGGAAAATAATTATTTAATTTTTGATATAATTCAGATACTTTAGGTTTTAGAACTTACACTACAGTGCCTCATGCTCAGGAGACCATACAATGTGGGCCTGACTTATTTTGCCTATGAGTATGGTTTTGGGCTGCATATGTTTACCTGCAAAAGTCTCAGTTTGGCCAATTTTTTGGCAGAATGGTGCTCCCCTGACTAAAAGAACCACATTTGTTTATCCCTTCCTCTGTTAATGGGTATTTGGTTGTTTCCAAGATCTAGCTATTACAAATTGTGCTGCTATAGACATGTGTGCACATATATTGCTGTGGTACAATGTTTTTTTAATTCTCATTAGAGTATACTCCACAGGGAAGTAGATGGGTTAAACAGTATCTGGAAATCTAGTTTGTTGAGAAAGCTCTACACTGAAGTTGCGATTTTAGATGTAATCATACAGCAATTCTGCACCTCATGATTTTTCTTATGTGTTCCATAAACAACGTAACACTGCAGAGTTGATGTAGTGTAGACAGGTAGACCCACAGAAGAAATGTACATGGGTACTCCCAAATCCACACTTCCAGAGGCTGAGACAAGTAACACTCAGTTCAGAATGACAAGTGATGGAATGGAAAGTATTCTTTCTAAGAACAGGGGTACTAAAAAAGATAAGAGCAGCTCATGGGACTGGAGCATGGATAGGCTCTACAGTCATGTGATTGGCAGGTTCCTTCTCCCAAGCCGAAACCAGCAAAGCATATGCAGGTCTTATGCAGAAACAGAACTGAATTCCATGAGAAAACTGTGGTAATTCTCAGGTAACCTTCAGGATGCTTTGTTAGAGAAATTAAAAAGTTTAAGATAAGTTAAATAGTCTTAACTTAAGCCTTAGACCCTCTATCAAACTTCTATGTCAAAAATCTTGTAGCTGAGGCACACAATATATTCTCTACCCCAACACTATCTGTTGAAGTTTAGACCATATTTGGAAGAAGAGGTAGTACCAGTCGTATTGCAGCTTGGCTGCTAAATGAACCTGAACTACAATAATCTTCCTATGGAAAATATCATTAGCACATTTTAAATGACAAGAAATCTAATATCATTTCACAGTTCTTTTTTAATTACCTTATTTCTTCTCAAAATTTTAATGAAATTACTTCACATTTACATATCTTTAATGATGTTTCAATCATCCATTATGAATATAAGCAATTTGCAACATTTATTCAATGTACTCAGATGTGCACTGTTATGTATTCTGGATGTTTATTAGATAATTGACTAATTAAATCTGTTTTAGGGCTGAATTAGTTAAGCATGCCCCACAGATTCCAGTTCATTCACTTCAAGTCTAGAATTCCTCCATGTTTCTTTCTGTAAAACCTGAAACAAACAAACCCATCTTTATGAGTTGCAAGTCCTCCCAAAATTTATAAATACGTGTTTTCTAATTTACTGAAATCCTGTAGATACACATTGAGAGTGGCAAATTATTAGAGGATTTATCAATTCACTTGTGTGTTGCCAAGAATTAGATCATTAAACTAGAGCAGTCTGACAATGAGGAAATATTTTCTCCAAGGCCTTTGTTCTTGAAGCTACTGGCCATTATGTAGCAATGCTTATAGCTGATATTTTAAGCACACAAAGTATTATGACAGCCATGGTAATTATGTAAAATATTTAGAAAAAGAAAGAATTGACTCTTTGGAGCAATAACCAACTCAAATTGTTTGGATTCCTTCATCCTTGTTTTTACAATATATAGCACCTCATATTTCTGTGAGTGTTAATGAGAATTTGTCAAGCTTGGATAACTAATTCCATATTTAAACATATTTAATTATGAAATACACAGGTGATTTTCTAAACTGTCCACACTGATTTTACTGAATAAATGTTACAGATGAAACTATAATTATAAAGGATGTGTGAAGACTTTAATATCCAAGTGTAAACTCTTTCATATTGTATGAGAGGAAAATGTGAAACTAGAAATAACTGATTATTTAAAAGATTTTCTGCAGACTTTTTCTAATGAGACAAGTGACATCAAGACACATCCCTCATGGCTATCACTTGATAGCAATCATTTCTTGCAAACCAACTGAAATACATTTTTGCAGAGGGAAAATTTATTCTCTGAGTATTAAGAATAACACATTAAAATCATGACAGATGTTTACATAGGATTTTGATTCTTCCTGAGATCACACAGCTACATTTTAAATGATTTTTTAAGATTTTAAATAATATGAATTCTCTTATACCTATATAATTTTAACACCAATATATAAATATATATATGTATATATTTATCCATTATTATAGTGTTTTTCATATAACATTTTTGTGTTGTATTTGTTGCTAGGTACTGTAAAGAAAACGTTTAAGGTTTTCACATGACACAAGGTCATAGGAAAAGATATATCATATGCTCACTTCCAGTGATGTTTATGATAAAATGTGAAAAATAGATGTATGATTTACAATAGGCCCTTTTT
>PVKA01022842.1:0-36419 GCA_004027165.1 Ctenomys sociabilis | reverse complement strand
TTTTTTTTTTTTTTTTTTTTTTTTTTTTTTTTTTTTTTTTTTTTTTTTTTTTTTTTTTTTTTTTTTTTTTTTTTTTTTTTTTTTTTTTTTTTTTTTTTCATTTTACAGTTACAGAGACTCAGACTCAGAAAAAACTTGCCTGAAGTCACAGCAAGAGAGTGGTGGAGCTAGTATTTGACCTCAGGTCAGTTAAAATTGAACTTCTCAAATAGAAATTGAACTTCTCAGATCTGTGCTCCTCAAAGGAAGACACACCCCAATCCCAGGAGAGTGATTGTGACATGCACATTCTGTTTGTAGGCTTGTGGTTAGCCTAAGCTTCAGGATAGCTACAGGCCAGTGACTACCAAGAGGTGAGGGTTGCCAGGAACAGGACGTGCCACAAGTAATTGTCAAGACCCAGTGACCACAATGTACTCTGGAGGCATCAAAGAAGGCCCAGACAGAAACATGTTCTTCTGAAAAAAAGGGGAAGGTTGCAGTTAAGATGCTGCAATGGGAGCCTGGGAGTCCATGCCATGCCCCTTCTAATGGTTGGCTCCCTTGTCCTGGGCCCCTTTTTCTGCCATTACTTCCTTTTGAGCAGCTCAATGACAGAATCTGCTCTAGGGGTGCACTTGGAACAGGCAGGAAGCTGCATTTCCCTATGTCTCCCACGTATAACTTTCTCAGTGGAGTCTTCCAACTTGAGGGAAGGGGTGGGTAGAAGGGAATCAGTGTGTGTTGGCAGGGGATGCAGGCCATCCCCATTTGTCCAGTTGGGTTGGGGACTCTGGTATCTTCTCCTTGTTTGTGTGCTAACACTGTGGTAAGAGTACAAAGCCTCTCTGTATGTGCAGACTGTTTTGTACTGTTTCTTAGAGATACAAGGTAATGAGAACTTTTCCTAACTCATTCATGAATTTAACATATAATACATTCTTAATTGCATTTAGGAGCATTTATTCAAATAAGCATAACTAGTAATTTCAGAAAATGCCCTATAATACCAATGTTACAGTGCGTTTAAGGAACTCTGTTCCAGAAATTCTGCGCATTCCCTCAGTGTGCCTTTTGGTACAATGCTAGCACCTTGGTTCAGAAGCAAATCTCCTCAATGCACCCATCCTTTCCTGCACTTTGGTTTTCCAAATGTGAGGCTTGGGTTGTTTCTTTCTACTTATCACCAGATCACTTCAGCCCCCTACCAGCATGATTTCCCTAAGCTCTGAGCAGGAGGTGCTCTGTATTTCATGGCAAGATTCCCCTCTCTCCACCCTTTCCACCTTCCTTCTCCTTCACAAAACCCAGAACCAGAAACAGAAAGGAATGAACAGATTTGCCTCCCAGCAAGAGTGCAGGAAGAAAACAATGCTGCCTCCAAGCAGTTCCTCATCTCTCTGGAAACCAAAATGCCACGCCCCCCTCACACTGCAAGGATGGGATGTGAGGTCTCTCAGTACACCCCGCTGGATGCCCACATCCTAAATGTTTGTTTATAGCTGGAAAAGTGAGTAGGAAACGCCAAGTAGAAAATATGAAAATGCAAGCAAACCATAATCCCAACCAACAGAAAGCCTTTCCAGCAGAAGGCTCCTAGGCTTTCTAACTGCTATGCATATGCTTGGCCATGGCTTTGTGCTATGGGTTGAATGTCTGAGTCCTTCTCCTCCCCGGGAATTCACATGGAAATTCAAATTCCAGGGCAACTGCAGTAAAAGGCAGGGTCTTTAGGAAGTGCTTATCCCCATGGAGGGAGGAATCAGCGCCTTACAAAAGGGGGAGGGGGACCGGCAATGCCTGTTCTGCTCTGTTGCCTTCAATCTCCTGAATCACTCAAGGTACCTTGTCAGGGTCAGGACAGGGCCTTCACTGGACAGCTTGATCTTGAGCTTCTTCACTTCTCTGGCAGGAAACAATGCGCTTATGTGGCTCACAAACTGTGATACCACTCTGTGATATTTTGTTGTAGTAGCAGGTGGGGACTGAGGCATTCACATGTATGTTTATCTATTCACTAACTTCATTCATAGTGTAGACATAAATAACTTCTTGGCTTTTTTACATTATTACTATCTATAGTATATAACATATATTATTAAGCATAAATAGAAAGTAACAAGAAAGAAAAGGACTTTAAGTTATCCTCCAAGTTCTCACATTTGTATTTCATCCCTGTTGCTCAGCTCACATTACCTCTTAAAGAAACCACATCCCACTTGAGACTGCAGTTGGGGTTCGGTCTGGCTGAGAGGTAAGTCCAGAGCTGGGCCTGGCCAGTGCATTGCCCATGTAACTTTGGGAGAATGAACTTTCTCAACCATGTACTGCTTATCTGTGAAAGTAAGAAATGATAATGCCAATTCATGTAATCATATAGTAGTTCTATTTTCCATTGTTACAACTTCCATATTGTTTTCCATGATAATGACATTATTTTATATTCCCACCAATAATACAAAAATATTCCAAGTTCTCCACATACTTCCCAACATTTGTTTTCTGTTTTCTTTTTAATAATAGCTATTCTAAAGACTGTGAAATGATATCTCACTGTGGTTTTGATCTTTACATCTTTTATGGTTTTTTTTAAATTTTATTTTAAAGAAAAAAAAACAAAAACAGTATAGAGTTTGAAAACAAACAGATAGGAAATTAATAGTGGTTGTTATACATTGTCATCTTCAAAACAGGTGCTCAGATTACCAGATATGCAAGATTCATCAAGCAATTAAGCTTTAAATTTTCTTTCAATAAACCAATATATATTAGTAGTACAATTATCTTAGCTATATTGCATGTGTGTTCCTTCCTTCTTTTCTCATTTCCCCCAATCCCAGTTGTTCTTTCCTTTTAAAAGAAGAAAAAAACATCACAGTGAAATGGGTTTCAAAACAGGCTATTAGGACAGTCACAATACTTGGTACATTGTGCGTTGTTGTCTTCCTAGTAGTTGTTCAGATGCAAATTAAAGCGACATCAAGAGTCCATCTTTCCCTAGAAGGAATGGCTATTATCAAAAATCCACTGATGACAAATGCCAGAGGAGCTGGGGAGAAAAAGCAACCCTTCTCCACTGTTGGGAGTGTAGACTGGTGCAACCACTGTGGAAATCAGTGTGGAGATTCCTCTAAAAACTGGGATTGGAAGTCTCACCAACCCAGAGATTCCCCTTCTGGACATCTTCCCAGAAGAATTAAAACATCACACCCACATTTATGTTGCACAATTTGTGATAGTTAAATCTTGGAAAGAACCCAGTTGTCCATCAACCAAAGAATGTATAAAAGGATATGGTTTTACTATATAAAACCTTTATTACAGCTATTACTTAGCTGTAATAAAGGATAAAATAGAGTCTTTTGTAGTTCAATCGTTGCAACTCAAGACCATACTCATAAATGAAATAAATCAGGCCTGATAGCTTAGAGGACTAAATGCCTGCTTAGGCAGAGCACAGCAGCCAGGGTTCTATCCCCAGCATGCCGTGCAGCTCTACCCACAAGGCACTCTGAGACAGTAATTGAGATTTGGGGTGGTGGCATGCACCTGTAATCCCAGCACTTTGGGAAATCACTATGAGTCCAATCTAAGTAGTGAGACCCTATAGACCCTGTCCTAAATAAATAAATAAATACATCAGACCCACATGTGCAAACATTGTATTGTCTCACTAGTGTGGAAAAAATGAACCAGTAAATAAGACCCAAAATGCACAACAGATACTGTGAATTAGGAAGAAGCTGTTCCAAAGGAAAGACAAACTGTCTTGATGAAGGAAAGGAAAATGAAGAAAGGAAAACATATGTATATGCAGGATTTGGTCTTAGCTCATTAAAAAGGAAGTTTTGTGTCTTTTATGACTTGTGATGTTAATTTGTTATGTTATCTATCTGTATATCAAATTTGGGGAAATTTCTTTTCAAGCCCTTTGCTCATTTTCTGATAGATCTATTTGATTTTAGTTGTTGAGTCATAGTTCTTTGAATATTCTGAATATACTCTTCATCAGATATATGATTTGTAAGCATTTTCTCCTAACCTGTAGGTTGATTTTCCACTAGGTTGAAAGCACTATGAGGAGCATGAAGCTGAAAGTTTGATGCACCTCCCATTCTTTATTTTTGTTTTTATTATTTATGATTTTGTTGACACAAATTAGAAATTGCTGTAAAGTCCAAAGTCATGAAGATTTTCTGCTATTCTTTCTTGTAGGAATTTTATAGTTTTAGATCTTACATTAGGTCTTTAATTTATTTTAAGTTTTTACATCTTTGTATATGGTGTGAGGTAAGGGTCTAACTTCATTGTTCTGAGTGTGGATATCCATTTTCGCAAGCACCATTTTCTGAATAGATTTTCCTTTCTTTCTTTCTTTTTTTTTTTTTTTTTTTTTGCGGAGCCAGGGATTGAACTCAGGCCCTTGCACTTGCCAGAGAAGCACTTATTCCACTGAGCCATGTCCCTGGTCCCCTAAACAGGTTTTTTTTTTTTTTTTTCCTTTTTTTTTTTTTTTTTTTTTTTTTTTTTTTTTTTTTTTTTTTTCCTTTCTTTTAAGAGGGTTTGGTACCCCTATTGAATTTATTTGCTCCTACATATAAAGGTTTGTTTCTGAACTCTGTTCTATTCCATTAGTCTGTATCTGCCCTCTACCAGTACCACTCTAATGTGGATCATACAGTTTTGATTACTGAAATCAGAAGATGTGAGGCTTCTAGATTTATTTTTTTTATTTTTCACTTTTTTATGTATTTAGTACAGGGTCTGCCAGGTCTCACTACACAGATCAGACTTGTAGTGATCCTCCTGTGTTCAGCATCCCAAGTGCTGGGATTACAGGCACATGCCACCACGCCCAGTCTCAACCACCATCTCAGCAAGGCGCCAGGGGAAAGGGTCTGCATGGCACTGGACTGAACCCCAGACCCTGTGCCTGCCTAAGCAGGTACTTTAATCCCCTGAGCTATCTGGGGATTAGATATATTAATATATCTATTAATATGGTTTTACTTTTTATACCTCGTTTTTATACTTTACTGCTGGATGGTTATTTTTATATTTTACTGCTGGATGGTTAAGACCAAGATAAAGCAAGACCTATATAATAAGAAACGTAACTTTTGTATCTGATAAGGTCAGTCAAGTCCACTCACAATTTATCCTGAAACCCTGTACCTCACTTTGTAGATCCCTTGTCAGTGTCAGCCATGTGGATGAGTCACGATTATTGCTTGACCAATTTGCTCTCTGTGAAAGCCTGAAAGAGTGTTTTCCCTCCATGTGACTCTCCCCTTAGATGCACTCTACATCATCGATCGCACTCCACTGTGGCCCCATAATCTCCATGATCAGAAAACTTGGGACACAACTGAGTTACATGTTACAGTATAGGTTCTCTTATGTCCTGAGTCTTCACTGACTTTGAAAAGCTAGGTCCAAAATGTTGGCTGTCCTTACAGCCCTTCTTTTTCTCTAATTTTTGGTCTGCAAACTTAGGTTGTTAACCCTCCAGAAGAAAAGCTTATTATTACCCTACAACATATGCAGTTGGGTTTAACCTGTCTGAATATCAAACATCTTAGGCATAACATGGAACATGTATTTTCTATCAAGTATTGGTACAGAATATGAAGAAAAAAACTTTAAAAATTAAAAAATAATGCCGGGCGTGGTGGCGCATGCCTGTAATCCCAGCACTCGGGAGGCTGAGGCAGGAGGATTGTTGTGAGTTCGAGACCAGCCTGAGCTACAAAGTGAGCTTAAAGCCAGCCTGAACTGCATAGCGAGACCCTGTCTCAAAAAAACAAAAAAAAAAAAAAAATTAAAAAATATTTTTAAAAATATGAATAAGCAACTACATATTTTTACACAAAGATTTAGAAATCTAACACACATAGCATTGTAGTAGGACAGCCCTGTGACTTTTGTTCTTGTCTCTTTTTTCATTTTTTACCCTTTTTTTTTTAAGCAAACACTTACTTGAGAGACAGTATGGCAATAATTGGTATGTCATGATAAGCAGTACATAGTTAGAAGACCAGAATGAAGGCATTCCAAGCATGACCCTACTGTTACACATTGCTATCTTTAGTGCAGTTATTTAGCTCACAGGTAGCAGCATATAGTTAGTCAGGGTGAGAATCCTACCAATTAACTGCTAGTTTCAAAAACCTGCTGATGTTTCTCATGATCATTGCCTTGCCCATCTTGTGCATATAAATGTATGGCATTACCCTGTAATGTTTCCTAGCTTTTCTCCTTGCCCTGTCTTTGTTGTTTAATCCTCAAGTTCTTGCTTTCCTTTTACTTGTGTTGTACCTTTCCATTTGTATTTCTTCATTTGAATTCTTATACTAGGGAAATTATATGATATTTACACATGTGGATCTGGTTTATTTCACTTATGAGTATATCTTCAAGTGGCATTCAATTAAATAGAAATGCTTCAAGTTTATCATTCTTTATAGTTGAGTAATATTCCATTGTATAAAAATACCACAACCAAGGGGCTGGGGACAGGGCTTGGTGGAAGAAGTACTTCCCTGTAGTTTTATTTTATTTTATTTTTTTGCAGAACCAGGGAGTTTAATCCCTGGTTCCACCAAAAAACAAACAAACAAACAACAACAACAAAAAAACCCCACAACGTTTTCATCCATTCCTCAGGTGATGGGTATGTTGGTTGCTTCTAAGATTTGACTATCACAAATGGTGTTGCTATGAACATAGGTATACATATATCACTAAGATATGATGTTTTTGGTTCCTCCAGGAAAATTCCCAGTGGATAGGTAGCTGGCTTGAATGGGATACCCAGTCCCAGTTTTTCTAATGAGTCTCCACACTGATTTCCATAATGGTTGCACCAGTCTACATTCCCACCAGCAGTGGAGAAGGGTTATTGCTCGTATTTGAATTTTTTCTTTTCTCTTTTTGATGAGGTTAGCTACAGGCTTATCAATTTTATTTAATCTTCCAAAAAACCAGCTTTTTGATTTTTGATTCTTTGAAATGCTTTCTTCGTCTCAATTGAATTAATTTCTGCTCTAATCTTTATGATTTCTTCCTGTCTTTGGGCTCTGGGTTTGGTTTGCTCTTCCTTTTCTAGATGTTGGAAGTATAGGTTGTTTATTTGTTCCCATGCTGTTTTCCTAATGTGTGAGTTCACAGCTATGAATTTCCCTCCGAGAACTGCTTTCATCACATCCCATAAGTTCCAAGAAGTTGTGCTCGAAGTTTCATTGAATTGTAGATATTGTTGAATTTTTTGTTTAATTTCATCTGTGACCCATGGGTTGCTGAGTAGGGTGTTACTTAATTTCCACGTATTTATGGGGTTTTTCTGTTTTCTTACCTCATTTATTTCCAGTTTCATTGCACTGTGGTCAGATAATACGCATGGGATAATTTCTATTTTCTTGCATATACTTAGTTAGGCATGACCTATGGAGCAGTATGTGGTCTATTTTAGAAAATGACCCATGTGCACCTGAAAAAAATGTATATTCAGCTGTCTTTGAGTGGAACACTCTGGAATATTTTGTTGGTTTTTTTTTTTTCTATTTTTTTTTTATTTTTTTTTTGGTGCAGGGTCTCACTATTTATGCAGCCCACATTCATAGTGATCTTCCTGCTTTTTGCCTCCCATGTGCTGGGATTACAGGAGCATGCCACCACGCCTGGATTGCATTGCCGGAACCAGGGATTGAACTCAGGCCATTGCGCTTGCCAGGGAAGCGCTTATTCCACTGAGCCATCTCCCCAGCCCCAGAGCACTGTGTATATGTCCACCAAATCCATTTTTTCTAAGCTCTGGTTCAGTTTTTCTACTTCTTTGCTAAGTTTTTGTCTGTTTGACCTATCTTTTTGGAATAAGGAGGTGTTAAGGTCTCCTGTTAAAATTGTGGTATTGGATATTAGATTTTTCATATCCATTAAGATTTGTCTTATATAGTTAGTTGCTCCTGTGTTTGGTGCATATACATTTATGAGTGTTACCTCTTCCTCTTGATTTTACCCCTAACCAGTATATAATGGCCTTTATTTCATTTGATCCTTCTTGGTTTGAAGTTGAGACTGAGAACAAGTTTGCTACCTATGCTATTTTCTGAGGTGCTGGGGCAAGTAGCATTGTTTTACATCCTTTAACTTTCAGCCTATGAATTTCTTTATGAGTTAAATGTGCTTCTTGTGTACATCATATTGTTGGATTTTGTTTCCTAATCCACTGTGCCAGTCTATTTCTTTTAATCGGTGCATTAAATCCATTTACATTGATGGTTATAATTGAGATATATTAATTTACAATCGATATGTTATTTATTTGCTGTTGTTTACTCCTTTTTGTCCTGTGTTTAATTGTTTACCCTGTTTAGTGGGTTCCTTCTGTTCTCATTCATAGAATTCTGATCATTTTGGTCCCTCTGTAGAACATTTTTTAGTAGTCTGTGTAGGGTTGGCTTTTTCATCATGAAATTCTTTAGTTCTTCTTTCTCATGAAAGTATTTCACTTCTCCATCAAACTTGAAAGAGAGTTTTGCAGGGCATAGTAGTCTGGGCTGGAATTTGTTTTCATAGAGGACTTGAAGTGCTCTGCTCCACACTCTTCTTGCCTTCATGGTTTGTGAAGAGAAGTCTGCCATTATTCTGATGGGTTTTCCTTTAAATGTGATCTTTTTCTTTTCACTAATGGCTTTCAGTATATTGTTCTTGTGCTGGATTTCTAGGATCTTGACTATTATATATCCCAGTGTATTTTTATTTTGGTTGAAGTTATTTGGAGTTCTGTATGCTTTGGTTACCTGAATGTCAGATTATTTCCTCATATTTGGGAAGATTTCTGCTATTACTTCTGCCCATATTCTTTTTATATCATTTGTATTAACTCCTTCTTTCTCACTAATGCCTATTAGTCTCACGTTTTTCATCTTTCATCATCTTGCAGGTGATGAATTATATTTTCCTGCATCCTAGTTGTTTTTAAGAGATCTTTTCTTACCTTTTCACTAGCTGTGACTGCATCTTCAAGATCTGAAACTGTCTTCATTTTCACTCAGATGGTTTTAGAAGCTTGTGATTGAGATTTTAAGTTCCTATATATCTCTTTGACTCTGCTTCATGCCATCTGTTTCTTTCCTGTATTGCTCATTCAAGGAATCCATCATTTTTCTAGTCTCTATTTTTTTTAAATCAGTGTCTTATTTAGAAGCAGTTATTAATTCTTTTACTTCAGAGATTATTTCTGATCTGATTTCCTCTATATGTTTCTGCATTTGATTCTTTATTTCAGATGCTATTAATTCAGATATTTCTTTTTTTATTTCAGAAATTAATTCTGATCTGAGTTCCTCTATACCTTTCTGCTGTTGTTTCTTTACTTCCTACTCTATTAATTCAGATATTTCAGCTGTGTGATTCCCAATTTCTTCTGAGCTAGTGTTCTCTTTTGGGTGGGCTCAGGTCCTGAGATTGCATTTTGATCCTTCTCTTTGTCATTTTGTGTAGCACTGTCCTCTGAGCGTTGGTATAGAGCTTTGGTACAGTTATAACCTTAGCAGCTACTGAAATTCTTGTGCAGATCTGCTAAGTTTGAGTTTATACAGTTGTGCCTGGCTTTGGACTGGTTGCTGTGCTCAGCTCCTTCCTGCTGCAGCCCTTGGAGGTGAACTTGTTGTGCCTTTCTTCCACGATGTTCTGCTCCTGAATTAGCTGCATGGTTTTGGCCCCTAGTCTCTCTGTAGGGACTTCAGTGGCAGAGGTTCACTCCAGGCCTGAATGCTAGGCCTGGGCTGGATCTGGAGGGGTCCAGGGAGTGCAGGAGAGCACAGAAGCTCTCCTACACACTCACTGGGCTTTGGCCTGGGTGGGTCTGGAGGGGTACCAAGAGTGTGGCGAAAGCTCTCGCTCACAAGATGGGCCTGGGTTTGGTCTGGAGATGTCCAGTGGGAACAAGGGATCGCAGAAGCTCTCCCACTCTACATGAATTTTAGCATAAATATTACCACTTCTGCTAAAAATTATTTTTTCCATTGAGATTTTGATTGTATTAAATCTGTAGATTGTTTTGAAAAAATGTTATCTTAACAGCAAGTCTTCCAATTTATGAACATAGATGTTTTCCCATTTATTTGTGTCTTTGACTTAGTTCAGCCACATTTTGTAGTTTTATTTATTTATTTTTATTTTTTTTTGGTGGAACCAGGGATCATTTTATAGTTTTAAATGTTCAACTTTTCCACATCCATTGTTAGCTTTATTCCTACGTATTTAATCATTTTGGCATCACTATAAATGGAACAGCTTTGTTGGTTCCCTTTCAGGTCATTCATTATTAGTACATAGAAATGCAGCCAGTTTTTGGGTGTTGACTTTGCATCTTGCAACTTTGCTGAATTAATTTATTAATTCTGACTTTTTATATAATCTTTAAGATTTGCAGAGATCAGATCTTGTCTAGAAATACTTTACTTTTCCTTTCTAACAGGGATGACTTTTACTTCCTTTTCTTTCCTAATTGCTCTGGTTTTAATTCTTTTCATTTTAAGGATTAAGAAATTAAGTCTTAGAGAAGTTAATTAACTCACTTGGTGCAATGTAGCTAAGCATCAGAGTTAGAGTGAAAATTCTAATTGGCTGACTTTTGAGCTTCTCAGCCAAGAATTTAATCCACTATATTGAGTAGCATCTTACTTGGTTGAGATAGAAAGGATGGGAGAATTTGGAGCATAGTGACATTTATTTATGCCCCTTACAAAGTTAGCATCCAGTGGGGAGGCAGGGCACGACAAGGCCAAAGTGCCTCAAGTCAAACTACCTCTGTCCTGAGATACCCGCTTGGCCCAAGTCATCTGAAGAGATAAATTCTAACTTATCTAACTTTCCCTCTGTGGATTGGGGAGATATCTCAGTAGAATAAGCACTTGCCTGACAAGCGTAGAGTTCTGAGTTCAATCCTTGGTCCCCCCCCCAAAAAAAAATAATAAATAATAAAACTAAAACTAAAATCAATAATAATGATAATAATAAGTTAAGCAAATAAGGGGCCAGGGAGATGGCTCAGTGGAATAAGTGCTTCCCTGTCAAGTGCAAGGGTCCGAGTTCAATCTCCTGTTCCACCAAAAAAGAATAATAATAATTTTTCCTCTGTGTTGTTTAGAGATTGTCACATTCCAAATCACCACTCAAACGTAGCTAAAGCAAAAGGATGCTGAGTATGATTGCATCTTTTTTTTATAATTTGGAAGCCAGTATTTCTTCCAGGGTTAATTGAGCAGCAGCACTAATTGGAATAAATTGGTGATAACAGTGAACGTATTACCAAAGATGCCTTTGCAATTATATCCTTAATGGCCATTTTTGATCTTATAAGTTTGAGGATTTGCTTTTTTTTTTTTTTTTGTATTTTTGGAAGGGGTCTCACTACTAGATCAGACTCAGTGATCAGCCTGTTTACAGCCTTCCAAGAGCTGGGATTACAGGCCTGCACCACCACACCGCAGAGTCTCAATTGCTGTCTCAGCGTGCCCCGGGGGCAGGGCCAGCACAGCAGGCCCAGGGATTGAACCCCAGTCCCTGGGCCTGCTTGCAGGCACTTTAATCCGCTGAGCTATTTCGCCAGCCAGCGGGATTTCCTCTTTTAAACAAAACACACAGAATCAAAATTTTTAGAGCCTGAAGAGATCTTAGAGATGAAACAGAAGGAAAAATAAAGAAGAATTTAACTAATTCTTTTATTTTTCCTTCCTTTGTCCTTTCCTTCTTTAGCGGCTGCTTGCTAGTGGTTTATAAGGCCTTATCATGTAAAGGAGGAATTGTTTCCTCCCTGATCTCTGCTCACCTCTCGACTTGTACTATTCATTTTCCTAAGACAGGAGAGGGTTAAACTTGGTGAAACTTCATTAAAACTTTCAGAACTTGTTGACTCTTCACCTACATACATATAAGTTATTTTTGTCCCCCACCCTCTTAACAAATCATCAACAAAGAAGTGGTACTATACTATATCCAAGAGTCTACAATTTGAGCTCAGTCTACTCTGAAAGGGTACAAATTCTATGTGACCTGTGTGAACAGCATTTATTGAGGCAATGGGCCTAGACTCAACTGGCACCCTTTGATGCCATTTGCTCTGTAATAATTAAAATTCTGTGGCAACATATAATATAACCAGTTATCAGAAAACAAATGTTAGCACCCCACTACTGAAGACAATCAAACCTTCATTTATCAAGATTCCTGTTTTATGTACACACTTAACTCCCAAAAGAATAAATAGGGGTCAGAGAGATGGCTCAGTAGAATAAGCACTTCCCTGGCAAGCACAAGGGCCTGAGTTCAATTTCTGGTTCTGCAAAAAAAAAAAAAAAAAAAAAAAAAAAAAAAAAGAATAAATAAGCCATAATCCCAGCACTCAGGAGGCAGAGGCAGGAGGATAGTTGCAACTTTGAAAACATCCTGGGCAACAAAGGGAACTCAAGGCCAGCCTGAAGTGCATAGGGAGACCTTGTCTCTCAAAAAAAAGACCAATTTTGTTTTTAAAGAATAAATAAGAAAGCTGCCTTTATCCCAGTGTGGGTTAGGATCCTCTCCCAATACAGTCTTTGGGGGAGAACTTTAGCTGCAAGCCTGGGGAAAAACCAAGTTTATTTGCGTCAGAAAACAAAAATGTTCATCATTTCCCAAGTCCTTACATATATCCTTATCTTTTTGTTGGAGGAGCTACTCTTCGGAGGTCATTGACGCCTAAAGTAACATTCTCCTGGCTACTGCCCAGCCACCTCACCGTCTTATGATATTAAAAAATCAACCTTAAGTATTTCATAACACCAGGAATAATGCTAAACATTTTTAGAGATTACCCAACATCTCTACCATATATACAACATGTAATTTTATACAACCTTGTAAGTTGTCATATTCTATAGATGAGGAAGAAAACTGAGGCTGGTGAACCATTTGTATCTCTGCCAAAGGGGAAGGATTTGTGAGTGACAGAGCCAGACAGCCTGGCTCTTATGCTGTAAGCAACCCTAAATATGAATTCCCAGAGGATGAATGATCAGGATTGAGACGTTGTCCACATTTCCGGTATATTTTTCTATCTGGTTTCTTTCTCTTTGGTTTCTTATTCAGGTATTTGGAAGTCAATTGGTTTTGAAACATGAACAACCCCCTTGATAGCCATATGGAGATTTGCTATTCTGCCTACACTTTAAATTAACCTTATTGATAGGTTTCCTGCCAAGCTTAGTTTCATTTATTATGCATGTTCCTTTTGGTGGGTGGAAGAAAAAAATGTGTCAGAATTATCCTTTAAATAAAGCAATATATGAGGCAGTCTTATAAATTTTCTTAAGTTAATTTTTATTTGACAAGCTTTTCTATACTTCAGGAGGGGGCAAATGTGTTTATTAAATAAAAAGAAAAGTGATATCTTGAAATAAGGATATTTTAGTAGTACACAACCTGGCAACTTTGAGTGGATCTTTTTTTCTCTTTCATTCATCACTGTCAGTCGAGGACATTCCCAGCCAGCAGCGAGGAGTGAGGTGGTATCAAAGTGTCCAGGTCTTTATTTATTTTTGAGTCTAAGTTTCAGATTGAAATTGCACCCTTTATGGACTCTAGAACATAAGTACTGTAATACTTGGCCCCAAGATTCTCTCTAGCGCTGCAGGTCTGGGTCAGGGTTCTCTGACATGACATGGAAAATGAGTGTTCTGCAGATATTCACATCTTGGGCTAAAACATGTGGCTCCACGCAGGGGAATAGGGGAAAATGCCTTTATGGAATCTTTTTTTATATCACATAAGATGACAGACACTGAGTGCAGCTTGCCTAGAATAGCCTTGGCTTTTGGTGATCTTGGAAAAAATACAGAGAAAAAATCTTTGGATCAGTGTTTTTCATAAAGAACTATTTGTAATTGTTCTGGTTGAACTGTACTGGAGCGAGAGAAAAGGCAGTGCTTTCCGAAACAATTCACAGCTTAGTGGTTTCTCTAAATAGCACAGAGCTCAGAAACTTCTCTTTCTGACTGAGAAAAATAATGATCTGATCCAGGGGCTGGGGAGATGGCTCAGTGGAATAAGTGCTTCCCAGGCAAGTGCAAGGGCCTGAGTTCAATCTCCAGTTTCGCCAAAAAAATAAAAATTAAAAAAATCATCCAGTTCATCAGTAACGTATGTGGGTTTGTTCAGAGAACAATCATCTGTGATTCCAAGCCCATCAGGCTTCATGCCCCCTTTCACAATAAACATTTGGACACCCTTTTTGCTACCATGAAATGAAATTTCACATGAAAAATATCTTATTCTAAAAGAGAACTACAAGGAAAGTAAGTCTCAGTAAGATACATATCTCAACTTGCAAATGTCCTGATAAGAATACTATTGAAATATAATTTTTTTAAAAAAGATAAAATCATGATTCTCACCCAGATATAAAAACGAGAACATTTTGTGTATTTTAATCAATTCAACATGAGAAACCAGGTAAATGTTTTATAACCTGTTCAGGGGAGACACCACAGAATGGACATATTTATAGATCAAGAATACTGAAATGAAAGTACAAATAGAGAAAAAAAAAATGAACTTCTCTAACAGTGAGGAACAGAAGGTTGTTGAACTTGTACCATGCAGGACAAAATGTGCATGTATATAGGGAAAAATTATTTTCCACTGTTCTCAGTTGTCTACATATGCCAGAGTTGAAGAATAGCTCCCCTGGAATCAGAATCACAACCAAAAGAAGTGTGCTATAGACAGAGTGGCTTCTATTGAGGCACATATTTTATTAAAAAGACATTTCCAGTTATAAATAATAGCATCTAAAATGAAGCATTCACACAGGCTGGCTGCCCACAGGTTGAATTTTTGTTCTAGTATGTTAACTATCTCAGATAGTTTTTCTTTACCTTTTTTTTTTTTTTTTTTCTTGATGGAACCGGTGATTGAACTCAGGCCCTTGCACTTGCTGGGAAAACACTTATTCCACTGAGCCATCTCCCAGGCCCCTGATAGTTTCTGAAATGGAAGCCAACTTGTTGTTTAAACCTAAAATGTCCTCTAAATGTTTCTTTTGTTCAGAGATGGGGCTTTCAGAGGTGATTAGTTGTGAGGGGTGCTAAGCTTCTCAGCGATCAATCCACTGAATGTGGATTGTCTTGCTAAACTGTTGTGAAGAGATTGGGCCTGGGTGGAGGAGATGGGTCCCTGATGGGCCTTATCAGGAAAGGCGTGCTTTTGTCTTGGTCTTGTCCTCTCTCTTGGGCACTCCCCACAGTGCTTCCTCATTGCCAGGAGTTGAGTAGCTCTGTCTGTCCCACCTTTCCACATAACAGTTTTGTCTTGGAGCCATCCGACCATGACTGAACCCTCTGAAACCATGAGTCAAACAAACCTCTTCCACTGCACATTGTGGCTGTCAGGTATTTTGTCCAAGAAATGGGAAAGGTACTTTTAATTATAACTAATACAAATATCTGACAGGATTTTTAAGGGTTGAGGAGGATACAGAAAATCCTTTATGTGATGAGTATTGCTGCACGTTGCCAGGGATCTACCACCCTAGTCTTAGCCACCAACTGTAAGTAAACCCCACCCACAACCCAATCATGGTGAGAACCAGACAAAAATATTTCACAAATTAAGTCCCTAGAAGTGAAGCCCTTCATGGAGAAGCACTGTCATAACTGAAGTCTACCCCTGTTGCACCATCTCCACCCCAAGCCACATCATCTGATCCTTCAGGCAACTGTCAAGGCAGGACTATACCAGACAAATCTGCAACCTGGAGAAATCACTCAGGTTCTCTGAATCCCTTTCTTCCGAGTCAAAATTCCCAACAGAGTGAGAAAAGAGAAAGCCCATCTTTAAATGAAGTTACCCTCCTACCCATACGCACTCTATTTAGACAATTTGCTTTTGCTTTCCGGCAGAGTTCTGGCCATGAGACCAGGTACAGAGTAGGATGTGGGTGGGGCACAGAAAATGGCACAGTCAGTTGGCTAAAGGTGACAGGCTAATGATGAAGTGAGGGAGGTGGGCCCAGAAGGGATGAGACTGAGCGCTTGCCATGACTTAAAGGGCAGCTGCTACCCTTTCAGCTCAGTGTTGCTAGCACTCATTTGTTTATAAGAGAAAATGGGAATCTAGAATTTTATATGTAATTTTAACAATTTGGTCTGGGTGTCTCTCTCTGCCTCTCTCTCTCTATTTCAGTACTGAACACAGGGCTTAGTACATACTAGGCAAACACTCTAATGCTGACCTACAACTCAGCCTGAAACTTTGTAATTCTCAAATTTTAGTCATATATTTATACAAATGAGTGTGTGTATATAGATGTGTGTATGCAGATACATACATCAATCGTACATTCTGCTCCTTATGATCATATCTATGAATGAAATAGTCTGTCTTAGTTATCAGTTAGTTCTCTCCTTTGAATCTGAAGGAAAATTTTGAAGTAGATTTTATTACACTCCTCCAGAGATAAGGGAACATTTTCTTAGATGAGCCAGGCAACTTGTTCAGAATCAGATAATAACAAGACTGTAATTTAAATTACTGTTGTATTTTCTGATACCAGGTTACCTTCAATATGTGAATAAACCCCATGACTTTGTTGTCTTCATCTTTAATGACCCAAAGCCAAAAAGTTCAAGCAACTACAGCAACTTCTGCTGAAAACAGCATTTACGCATTTATTTAGATAAGGGCAGCTTTTTCTAGAACTCCTTGATCTGGGAGTTTGGGAGCTTGGGAAGTTCTCCGGTCACGGAGTAGCATCTAGGGTGCACTGGTGTCTGCGGTGAGCTGGGTGAGTCACTGGCCACTCACCTGCCATCCATCAGCACAGTAATGAGAATGGGCCCTTGGGGCTGCTCTGGGAAAATGTTAGAAGCTGTAATTGAAAGGCTGTCCTACACAGGCCACGTGTCACCTTCTCATTGTACATTCCTCTTTGGCCCCTGAAGGCCCTGAGGCCCTGCCAAATGCCTGGATCAAGTCATTCTGGTGTGCTTCAGCCATAAGCCATTGTCAGCCCTTTGATGGTACTTGACAAAAAGTTCTATGCAGCAATGACAGGGGCAGTAATGACATCTGACAAGGTCTATACATTAAACCAACTGTATGGAAAAGGGAGAAGTTTAAGATGCCCTGATTGAAATGCTCATGATGAAAATGATAGGACAGACCCCTGAGAGAGTTTTTTATGACAGCAAATACTGCACTACAAGCTTTACATGAGCTTCATGAAAATCCTTCGTAATTCCTTCCGTGTCTGTGTGTGTGTGTGTGTGTGTGTGTGTGTGTGTGTATTCATTCATTCATTGTCTCACCTCAGTTCAGGTGTGGCTCAGGCCAATAATATTTAAGTCAAGAAGTGTTTCTATTTCTAAGGGTCTGGGTCTGTAGAGTTCCTAGTTTGCCATGGGAGTGCTAGGAAAAATAATGGTTAAGAATTAGACCTAGGGCCAGCCAGATAGTTCAAGGGACTAAAGCACCTGCTTAGGCAGAGCTAGGGGCAGGGATTTGAGCCCAATCTACAGGATGCACTGAGGTGGCCATTGAGACCGGATGTGATGGCGCACACCTACAATCCCAGCACTTGGGAGGCTGAAAACAGGAGAATCACTATGAGTCTGATCTAGATAGTCAGAGCCTATATACCCTGTAGACCCTGTGCTAAATACAGAGAAAAGAAAAAAGAATTAGATCTAAAAGCCAGGAGATTTCAAATAGATAGACATCCTGACCCTTTAAAGATATTTTATTACATTCATAATACATGTTTCTTAGAGACAAAATAGGAAGAAGAGAGATAAAAATGGAAGTCTTGTTATTCTAGCTTTTGAAAAAAAATGTGTTGTCAGGCTCAGCTACAGGCAAAAGCTTAACGTCTTTGAATCTGAGGAAAAATGAGGCAAGAGCTAGCCAAAAATTTGCTATATTCTCTTGTTCATAGAGAATATAAGATGATAGCATGGTTTCTTCATCTCTCTCCTTGGATAAATATTTCTTTTTTGACAGATAAAATAAGTGGAACAATTATTATCTATATTTGGAACAATACAGCATATGAATAGTTTAAGAATTATCCACTAATATATACTCTGAGTTTAAACTCCAGAGCTGTTTAGGACCTTCCTCTATGTCGGCTGAAAATCATACACCGTGACGTGGAGCCTCTCAGAAGTAAAGCAGAAAAAGAAAACAAATGTGGGAATGAAATGTAGGGCAGCACAAACTGTATAAATGGAAGCTAGACTGTTCCTGGAACATAATTTCATGAATAAAGATGACCCAGTATCTCTGAACTATGTATTTTAAGATTAATATTTCTCAATAGAACTTGTCAAAGTGAGTGGCAGTGGAATCCATAATAAGTACTTTATTGAATTATATTTAGTTTAAATATAAATGTAAAAAGGCACAGTGAATTCTCATGTCAAATTATGTCACCCAAAAGTTAATTAGCTGTACCATGATTCAGAAAAGAATTCCTTTTACTTTGGGAAAATACAGGTTTGTGTTTCTAACAATTCAATCAAAGACTTCTTTTTTAAGTAATGCAATTTATTTTTTAGAGCAGTTATACAGATCCACAGCAAAATTGTGTGAAAAGTACAGAGTTCTTGCGTATTCCTGGTCCCCCCAATTCTAGAGCTTCCCCCGTATTGCTGTTCTGTATCAGAGTAGTGTACTTAATAAACATTTGCTGACATGTTATTACCAATGAGAGACAAAATATGAAGTTACACATATGAAATAAATTAATATGAATAAATATGAAATCATATCATTGTTATCACTTAAACACAAAATAGGAAGACAAGAGATGAAGTCTTGTTATTTTAGCTTTTGAAAAGAAACAAGTTCATATTTATTGTTTACTTGTGAAGTTGTACACTCTGTGTATTTTCATAAATGGTATTTATCATTATCTATAAAGTAAGACAAAGTAGTTTTACTAAAGGTATGTGCTCTGCCTGCTCGCTCCTCCCTGCTTCCTGTAGCCCGGGTCTTCTCACTGTGTCTGTAGTGCATCCGTAGCTTTTCCCTTCCTGTGGCACAGTTGGAATGATACATTATGTAGCCTTTTCAGATTAACTTGTTTCACACAGTAATGTGTATTCAAGTTTCTTCTCTGTCTTCTCATAGCTTGAAAACTCATCTCTTTTCAGTACTGAATAATATTCTTTTATTAGGAAATACTCTATAAATACTCCTTTATTGAACAACATATCAGTTGTTTTAAGTTATTTTGGTCATGAAGCTGCTAAAAACATCTGTGTGCATATTATTATGTAGTATTGCCTTATGGGAAAACTATGTTTACCTTCGTAACAAACCACAAAACTGTCTTTCAGTGTAGTTGTACAGTTTTGCATTTGGCAGCAGTGAATGAGAATTCTTGCTGCTTCACATTCTTGTGGGTCTTTCATGTTGGCAGGGACCTGGATTTTGGCCATTCTAATAGTATTCATTGTTTCAATTTGCATGCCTCTAATAAAATATGCCAATGAGCATTTTTTCATGAACTTTCTCTCTGTCCGTCTCCCTCTATCCCTCTTCCTGTCCATCTCCTGCTTCCTCCTTCTCTGTCTCCCTCCTCCCTTGCTCCCTTACTCTCTTCCTCTGCATGCTTGTGAGTGTGTGTGTGGGAAGGTGTCTTCTTAGGAAAAGTATTTGTAGGTTTTGTTTACTTTTTAATTGGATTATTCATTTTCCTATTGTTGAGTTTTAAGAGCTCTATATATTTTGTATAACCATCCTTCTTTTTTTTTGGCGGAACTGGGGATTAAATTCAGGCCCTTGCATTTGCCATGTAAGTGCTTATTCTACTGAGCCATTTCCCCAGACCCAGTATAATCATCTTTTGTTAAATCTTTCTTTTCTTTTTTTTAATTTTGATTTTATTGAAGTACAAATATCAATGAGACAGTTTTAAGATACCGTGACAAGATGGATTTGATAAATTAATACATTGCAAACTGTTTTCATAATGTTTTGGTATCATAGAAGGTGGATACATGATATTATACTTACAGACATTATTATAGCATATGTCTCTTATCAGTAAATTAAGAGAGTGTAGCCGTTTACGTATCTTATTTTTTATAGCTGAATTACATCAAAGATTCTTTCTACCTTGTTATTTTCCTAGTGGTTGTCCATAGTACTAGAAGCCGACATAATATCCTGTCCAACCACCATTAGTGCAAATCTTGCCTCTCATAGAATTATATAGAAGCACAGCGTTATCTATCCCAACTGTACTGTCCATACACACGCATCATGATTCTTCCTTTCTATATCCCTTCTTTGTCTACACCTGTCAAAGATGGGCATTCCATTGTCATTCAACTAATTTAGGTGTCTGAACTCGATGACACAATCCAACACAGTTCAGCATTCCACAACAATTTTGAGTTATCTGAAGACGTTGTTGACCATAGCCATTTACAGCTCAACTTATTATTATGGCCCCACGCTGTATACTTCGTTTTTATAATTTTCTGCTGGATGGTTAAGACCTAGACAGAACAAGACCTATATACCAACACATGTACCTTTTGTTTCTTATGAGGTCAGTGAAGTCCCCTCGAGGTTTATCTTCTAGTCCTGTACCATATTCTGTAGATCCTTTGTCTGTGTCATCCATGTGGGTGAGTCACGGCCAATGCTTGATCAGTTTGCTCTCTGTGAGGGCCTGAGAGAAAGTTTTCTCTCCATGTGACTCTCCCCAGGCACACTATAGAGCCTCGATCTCTTTCCTCTTTGGCTCCATAATCTCCTTATTCAGAAAATTTGGGGGCTGGCAAGATAGCTCAGCGTTCTAAAGCGCCTCTCAGGGACCGCGGTTTGATCCCCAGCACCACATGCCATGCCAGCCCCTCCCCCCAGGGTGGGCTGAGCTGACCCCACAAAAAAAAAGAATCCGTGATGTGCACTGAGACACTGTAATAAATAAATAAATTTTAAAAAAAGAAAAAGAAAATTTGGAGCTCAACTGAGTTTCATGATGCTGCATGCATTACAGGTTCTCCTATGTCCTGAATCTTGATTCAGGTTATATTTTGCAGATAAATGCTTACATGACTAGTTGAAATACAAAAACAAGCCTCTTTTGATACTTTGCAGCTCTGCAGTGGCTGCTTAGGTCTTTCTGTGACTCCCATTAGTATGAGCCTGTGCTTTCGCTATAACTGATAAGCCAGATTTTTAAGGCTTGAAATGTATGAAAGGGAAATGAGAGAAACAATTTAGAAGGGATATGCAGAGTTCTGTCCAGTTATGTGTCATAATTATAACTTTCAGATTTATGAGACTTCAATGGTACCTAATGGAGGGCTGGCCAGATAGCTCAGCAGACTAAAGCACCTAATTAGGCAGACACAGGGACCAGGGTTCAATCCCTGGCATGCTGTATCAGCTCTGCCCCTGGGGCACACTAAGACTACGAATGAGATTGGGCATGGCTGTGTGTGCCTGTAATCCCAGCGCTTGGGAGGCTGAAAACAAGAGGATCACTACAATAGTCCAATCTGAGTAGTGTGACCCTGTAGACCCTCCACTAAATACATTAAAATAAACAAATAGTACCTGGTGGAAATTATTCTGAACCATTTTAGTGACAATAATACCAATACAGTACAAAAATATTTCTACACTGCTTTACATAGCAGACAAGAATCTCCTTCCTCCTTCCTCCCTCATCTTCTACACATCATATCCACTCGTGAATTAGCAAAGTTTGGGTAGCCAAGAGGGTTTTTTTTTTATCAGTTTCTCAACTTGGTGCTATTCATTACATGCTAGTAACATGACCTCCCAGTTGTAAAAACCAAAAATATCTCTAGATATCACCAAATGTCTGTGGGTGCCAAAATTATTTATTTGAAAACCACTGCCTTACACAAAGCAAAGAACTTTCTAGCACAGTTCCATTAGTAAAAAACTATCACTATGCACTAATTAGATCCCTTCATATTACCAGAATAAGTAGAACTAAATCCAAAAACTTGCTAAGGTTTTGTAAGTTATAAATTAAAAAATACATAAATGCTTTAAACTTAAAGTTAAACATAACCTACTCAATAGTCATTTGATGCTACACCACAGCCTTTTGAGGATCTATTGAATGGATGTCCAACTTGTTACAATGCGTGATTTAGTTTAGGTACTAAACTAAATGCATTTTCAGTTTTAGGTACTTCAAAGTGGGACAAAAATTGATTTGCCATCATTCTTGTTTTTTATTGAATTGTGTCCAGTCTTAGGTACTGGGGCATTTAAAAACAGAAATCCTATGTCCTGAATCTTCATTGACCTTGAAAGGCTAGGGCAAAATGTTGGCTGGCCTTGTGGCTCTTCTATTTCTCCAATTTTCATCTGTGAACTTAGGTTGTTAACCATCCAGAAGAAAAGCTGATTTGTATCCTGCAGCATATGCCATTCACTTTACCTTATCTGACTCAATTGTCTTTAGTTCTTGTTGTACGTTTCCATTTGTATTTCTGCTTTTCACTTCTTATACTAGGAAGACTATACTATATTTACACATGTGTGTCTGGTTTATTTCACTTATGAGTATATGTTCAAGTGGCATCCACTTCAGTATAAATGCTTCAAGGTGATCATTCTTAATAGCTGAGTAATACTCCATTATATAGAAATACCACATCTTTTTCAACCATTCCTTACGTGATGGACATCTTGGTTGTGTCCAAGATTTTGCTATCACACATTGTGCTGCTATAAACATAGGTACACATATATCACTATGATACAGTGTTTTCAGTCACTTTGGGAAAATTCCCAGTAGCCGGCTTGAATGGGATTTCTAGTCCTACTCTTTTGAGGAGTCTCCACACTGACCTCCTCAAAAATGACCTCATAAAAATAATGACCTCATAAAAAGCATACAACCGGATAGCCGGCTTGAATGGGATTTCTAGTCCTACTCTTTTGAGGAGTCTCCACACTGACCTCCACAATGGTTGTACCAGTCTACATTCCTACCAGCAATGGAGAAGTGTTCCCTTTTCCCCACAACCTCTCCAACATTTGTTGTTGGTTGTTTTCCTTATGATAGCCATTCTTTCTGGAGTGAGATGGTATCTCAGTGTTTATTTGCATTTCACGAATGGCTAGCGATGTGGAGCATTTTTTCATATATTTATTTCCTTCTTTAATTTCGTCCTCTGAGAAGTGTGTATTCATCTCAGATGCCCATTTCTGAATTGGGTCTTTAAATTTGAGGGCCCTGTTATATCTTAGTTCTCTATAGATTCTAGATAGCAGACCTCTGTCCGATTGCTTATTAGTTAGGATTTTTTTCAAAATTTGTTGGTTGTCTTTTCACTCTGTCTACAATTTCTTTTGACATGCAGAAGCTCCTCAAGAAGAGTTGATCCCAGTTGTTGATTCTTTCAAGTGCTTCCCATGCAAATATATGTTTGTTCATGAACTCTTTACCTATCCCTATGTCTTCAACAGTTCCTCCTACTTTCTCTTCCAGGACATTGAGTGTTTCTGTTTTAATGTTTAGATCTTTAATCCATTTTGACTTTAATTTAGTGCATGGTGATAGAGCTGGGTCAAGTTTTAGTTTTCAGCATGTAGAAAGCCATGTTTTCCAGCACCATTTGTTAAAGAGGTTATCTTTCTTCCAGTGAGTATGTTTGGCCCTTTGTCAAAGATCAGATGACTGAGTGTGTTCCTATATGCTTCTCCATCTTCTAATCTATTCCATTGATCCTCAGGCCTATTTCGTTGCCAATATCATGTTATTTTACCACAGTGGCTTTGTAGCATAATTTCAAGTCAGGGATTGTGATGTCTCCTGCCTTGTCTTTATTGGCCAAGATTGCCTTTGCTATTCTAGGTCATTTGTGTTTCCAAATAAATTTTAGGATTGATTTCTCTATGTCTGGGAGGTATGTTGGTGGCAGTTTGATAGGGATTGCATTAAATCTGTACAGCAATTTTGGGAGTATGGCCATCTTCACAATATTGGTTCTTCCTATCCAGAAGTATGGAATATCTTTCCATTTTCTGACATCCTCTATAATCTCTTTTCTTAGGATGTTGTAATATTCTGTGAAAAGATCTTTGACTTCCTTGGTTAAGTGAATCCCAAGGTATTTCATTTTCTGCGGTGCTATTGTGAAAGGTATTGTTTGTATTGTTTCTCTTTCAGTGTACTTGTTATCTGAAAAGTGTAGAGGAACGCTATTGACTTTTGAGTATTGATTTTGTATCCTGCTATGCTACTGAATTTCCCTATCAGTTCTAGTAGTTTCTAGGTGGAATTTTTGGGTTCTTCCAAGTAAAGTATCATGTCATCTGCAAATAGTGATAATTTAACTTCTTTACCTATTCTTATTCCCTTTATTTCTCCCTCTTTTCTAATGGCTGTTGCTAAGGATTCCAAGACTATATTGAATAGGAGGGGTGACAGAGGACATCCTTGTCTTGTCCCTTATTTAAGTGTAAAAGATTTCAGTTTTTCCCCATTTAGGATTATATGAGCTTTTGGGTTGTCATAGATGGCTTTTATCAAGTTAAGATAGAGTCCATCTATTCCAATTTTCTGTAGGACCTTGAACATGAATGAGTGTTGGACTTGTCAAAAGCTTTCTGTGCATCAACTGAGATGATCATGTGGATTTTAGATTTCAGTCTATTAATGTAGTGTATTATGTTGATCGATTTTCGATTATTGAACCATCCTTGCATCCCTGGGATGAATCCTACCTGGTCATGGTATATGATCTTCTTGATGATTTGCTGTATTCTGTTTGCCAGGATTTCATTGAGTATTTTTGCCTCTATGTTCATGAGGGAGATAGGCCTGTAGTTCTCCTTTTTGGTTGTGTCTTTCCCTGGTTTTGGAATCAGTATTATACTTGCCTCCAAAAATGATTTTGGAAGGACTGTTTCCTTTTAAATTTCATTGGAGAGCTTGTGGAATGAGGGAATTATATATTCCATAAATTTCTTGTAGAATTCAGCTGTGAATCCATCAGGATCTGGACGTTTCCTAGTCTGTAGGCTTTTTATTACGTTTCGTATTTCATTGGCTGTTACGGGCTTATTGAGAGTTGTTTTTTGTTTTTTGGTTTTTTTTTAAACAGTGGTTAGATGCCACAAAGTAGGTGGCAATGCCTTAACCATATGTGTGTTGTCAGGCCCAAGGGCCTCTTCCATCCTTGTCAAGGGGAGTGCTAACCTTCTCTCCTTTCATACAACACTGTTATATCTTCTTGATTCAGTTTTGGTAATTTGTACCTTTCGAGGAATCTGTCCATTTCTTCTGTGTCTTCTATTCTGTGAGCGTAAAGATTCTCGAAATAATGATTGATAATCTTCTGAATTTCCACTGGGTCTGTGGTGATTTCACCCTTTTCATTCCTAGTGCTTGTACTTGAATTTTCTCTTGCCTCCTTTTGATGTGGTTGGCTAGAGGCTTATCAACTTTATTTAGTTTTTCAAAGAACCAACTTTTTGATTTGTGGATTCTTTTAACTGTTTTCTTCATCTCAATTGAATTAATTTCTGCTCTAATCTTGGTGATTTCTTCCCGTCTTTGTGCTCTGGGTTTTGTTTGCTTTTCTTTTTCTAGTTGTCGGAGGTGCAACATTAGGATGCTAATTTGTTCCTGTTCTGTTTTCCTAATGTGTGAGTTCATGGCTATGATTTTTCCTCTAAGAACTGCTTTTATCGCATCCCATAAATTCCGGTAAGTTGCACTACAATTTTCATTGAATTGTATATATTGTTGAATTTCTTTTTTAATTTCTTCTGTGACCCATTGATTGCTGAAAAGGGTGTTGTTTAGTTTCCATGAATTTAGCAGGTTTTTCTGGTTTCTTTTGTCAATTAGTTCCAGTTTCATTGCACTGTGGTCATATAATATGCATGGGATAATTTCTATTTTCTTGCATATACTTAGGCATGACCTCTGAACCAGTATGTGGTCTATTTTGGAAAATAACCCATGTGCAGCTTTAAAAAATGTATATTCAGCTGTGGTTGGGTGCAACACTCTTATATGTCCACCAGGTCCTTTTGTTCCAAGCTCTGGTTCAGTTCTGATACTTCCTTGCTAATTTTTTGTCTGGTTGATCTGTCTTTTTGAGATAAGGGTGTGTTAAGGTCTCATGTTAAGATTGTGTTCTTAGACATTAAGTTTTTTGTGTCTGTTAAGATTTGTCTTACATAGTTGGGTGGTCCTGTGTTTGGTGCACAGATATTTATGAGTGTTACCTCTTACTCTTGAATTTTTCCACTGACCAATATATAGTGGCCTTCTTTGTGTTGTTTGATCATTCTTGGTTTGAAGTTGAGACTGTCTGAGAACAGAATTGCTACTCCTGCTTTTTTCTGAGGTGCTGGGGCATGTAGTATTGTTTTCCATCCTTTGACTTTTAACCTATGAATGTCCTTTTGAGTTAAGTGTGTTTCTTGTATACAGCATATTTTTGGATTTTGTTTCCTAATCCACTGTGCCAGTCTATTTCTCTTAATTGGAGAATTGAGTCCATTTACATTGATGGTTATAATTGAAATGTGCTGACTTATGTTTGTCATGGTATTTACCTGGTGTTGTTTATTCCTTTGTAACCTGCGTTTAATTGTGTGTCCTGTTGAGTCGGTTACTTCCATTCTCATTCATGGATTTCTGGTCATTATGGTCTCTCTCTAGAACATCTTGCAGCAGCCTGTGAAGGGGTGGCTTTGTCATCATGAAATTCTTTAGCTGTTCTTTGTCATGGAAGTATTTCGCTTCTCCATCACACTTGAAAGAGAGTTTTGCAGGGTATAATAGTCTGGGCTGGAATTTGTTTTTGTGTAGGACTTGAAGAACTCTGCTCCATGCTCTTCTTGCCTTCATTGTCTGTGTAGACAAGTTGGCTGTAATTCTGATAGGTTTTCCTTTGAATGTGAGCTGTTTCTTCTCTCTAGCAGCTTTTAGTATATTATTTTTGTGTTAGATTTCTGGGATCTTAACTATTATATGTCTTGGTGTGTTTCTACTTGGGTTGAAGTTATTTGGTGTTCTGTATGCTTTGGTGACCTGAATGTTGGATTGTTTCCTCATATTTGGGGAGTTTTCTGCTATTATTTCTTCCCAAGTTCTTTTTATGTCATTTGTATTGACTCCTTCATTCTCATTGATACCAATTATTCTCACATTGTTCATCCTGGCATCATCTTGCAGGTGATGGATTATTTTTTCCTGCATTTTCCTTGTTTTTAAGAGACCCTTTCTCACCTTTTCACTACCTGCCCCAGCATCTTCAAGATCTGGAACTCTGTCTTTGCTTTCACTCAAACGGTTTTGTAGACTCGTGATTGCTATTTTTAGTTCTTCTATAGCTCTTTGACTGTGTTTCATGCGTTCTATGTCTTTTCTGTATTGCTCATTCAAGGAATCCATCATATTTATGATCTCCTCAATTTTTTATCCATGTCTCCTTTAGAGGTAGTTATTAATTCTTTTTCTGCAGTGTTTCTTCCATATTGGGTTTCCTCTGTATATTTCTGGACTTGTTTCTATATTTCAGATGCTATGGTTTCAAAGAATTCTTTTTTGATTTCAGAAATTATTTCTGCTTTGAGTTCCTCATGATCTTTCTCCTGTTGATTCTTTGCTTCAGATGCTGTTAATTCACACGTTGCAGCTGGAATAGTGCTCTCTGCACTTGTTCTGGGTGAGCATTGTTTTTCTTCCCAATGTTCCTGGAATTCATTCTTTATTTAAGATACTATGTATTCAGATATTTCTTTTTAAATTTGGAGAATTAATTCTCGTTTTATTTCCTCTATACCTTTCTGCTGTTGTTCCTTTGCTGCTGTATCTCTTAATTCATTCATTGCAGCTGAGCTAGTGTCCTCTGCCCTTACTGGTGGACTCAAGGTCTGAGATTGCGTTTTTCCCCTTGTCTTTGTCATTTTGTATAGCACTGACCTTTGACCTTTGGTGTAGAGCTTTGGTACAGCTATAACCTTAGCTTGTTATGAGATTCAGGTGCCAGTCTATTAAGTTTGAGATTATCCAGGTATGCCTATCCTGGATCTAGCTGTTGTGTTCGGTTCCTTTTTTGCTGTTGTTCCTGTGGTTCCCCTCTGTTGGTTTCCTGTTCAGGCAAGCCGAACCAAACTAGGATGCAGAGCAAGTAATGAAAATTCCCACTGTCTTGGCTGGCTTTGGGGCGAGGATTCGGAAAACTGCCAGAGTCAGCCCTCCTGTGTCAGGCAGGTCACTCTCTAGGTGGTTGGGCCTGGGCTTTGGCGGGTCTTCTGGACTCCCAAAAGGATAGTGGATGATCTTATTCACCAGATAGGCTATACTGGGTCAGCCAGCCTGTGCTGGGTCTGGGTCTACAGGCCAGAACCCGAGAAAGCTGGGAAAGATCCCTCCGGTGCAGCGGGCCTGGAGCCCTCACTCACAGGCCAGGCTGCATTGGGTTTCGGGCCGTGGCGTGGGACCAGGGATCGCTGGGAAATATCCCTCTGGCATGGCAGGCTTGGAGTTCTCACTCCAGGTCGACCTGCACTGGGTCTGGAACCATGGGGTGGGACAGGCAATCGCTGGGAAATGTTTCTCTGGCGCGGAGGGCCTGGAGCTCTCAAAAGCTGGGCTGCACTGGGTCTCAGGCCAAGTTGGGGATGGAGGGCAGGGAATCCCTGGGAAATGTCTCTGTGGCACGGCAGGCCTGGAGTTCTACACACACTGAACTTTGAAGCCCAGGGAGTTGGGATAATTCCCACTTGCTCAGCGGGCTTTAGGGCAGGGGATCCGGGGAGGTGCTGGTGAGTGGGTCCTGTGATTTCAGGCTCGTCACTGGCTTGGAGGGCTTGGTTGTGGGGATCCAGGTAGCTCATGTGGGAAGAAGCCAAAGGCTCTCCTTCGGGTTCACCACACACTCACGGACCTGGGAAGCCTGGTGAATCGTGCAAACTCCCATTCACTGGGAGAGTTTGGGGGGAGGGATCCAGGAGGCCACTGGAGTCAGCCGCTGTCAGGCCAGTCTCTCGGGCTGGACGGCGTGGGCGGGATTGAAGAAGATGTCAGAGTCTTCAGCGCTGTCTCTGGCCGGTGTCTTTCTTTTCTTCTAGTGTATTCCTACAACGCTACAAATATCCCACTAAGCATTAAGTTTGCTGCATATTACAAGTTTGAAAGATTGTATCTTTATTTTCATGTAGTTCAATATATTTTAAATTTTTTCTTGAATTTCTTGTTCCTTATTATTTTGGATATTGAAACTATCTTTCTATTATTGATTTCTAGTTTAATTTCATTGTGTTCTAAGAGTAGATCTATGATTTCCTAACTTTTAAATTTGTTAGAGTGTGTTTGATGTTCTAGAATGTGATCTATCCTGGTGAAAGTTCCAGGCGAGATTGAGAAGATCTTTAGTGAATTAGCTCAGAGATATCAATTATATATAGTTGATAGATGGGATGATTGTATTCAACTATATTCTTACTGATTTTCTACATGATGAATCTGTCCACTTCTGATAAATGATATCAATTTAAAGTCTTCAACTTCTATTTTCTATATATTTCTTCATGCAACTAAATTAGTTTTTGCTTCTATTATTTCGATGATCAGTTATCAACACGTGCACATTAAGATTCATCATGTCTTTTGTTTTATGGACCATTTTATTATTGTGCTCTACCTCTTTTTTATTATGATACTTTTTCAGATTCTGAAGTATGCTTTGTCTGAAATTAATACAGAAACTCCACTTTCCTTTGATTAATGTTATTGTGATGCATATTTTTTTCATTCTCTTATTTCAAATCCAGATGTATGTTTGTATTTCAATTTGTTTTCTCTTTCTTTTTTTTTTTAGTGTATTTAGATGTTGCAGGGTCTCATTATGCAACTCAGACTCATGGTGATCCTCCTGCTTTTGGCCTCCCCAGCACAGGGATTAGAGGTGTGTGCCACCCTGCCTGGACTCTGGTAGCTCAGCACCCCCTCAGGTGGGGCCAGCACAACATGTGGTACCAGAAATCCAACCCAGGTCCCTGCACCTTGCCTAAACTTGCTTAAGCAGGGACTTTAGTCCACTGAGCTATCTCACCATCCCTCTCAATTGGGTTTCTTATAGGCAACATACAGTGGAATCTTGCTTTTTGGTTTCAATTTGACAATCTTTGTCTTATAATGAATAAATTTACACTATTGACATTTAACGAGATTTTTAATATTTTTTATTAATTTTATTGAGAAACAAATAGCAAGGAGACAGTTTCAAAATTGATTACTAGGACAGCTTCAATAATTAATACATTGCATATTGTTATCTTCTTAGTGGATATTCATAGTATAAGATGTGGACATGATATCCTGTCCAAACTCTATTAGTACAAATCTTTCTTCTCATTGAATTAAGAGAAAGAAGCTGTATATCTAGCCGAATTATTTTGTATACACAGATACAAAATGGTCCTCCATTTGTATCCCCCCCCCTTTTTTTTTGTTTAGTTTTGTCAGAGATGGGTATTCCACTGCTATTTAAATATTGTAGGTGCATGAATTCAGCCAAATAATCCAATATAGTCCATTAGTCCATAATAATAGTAGGTTGTCTGTAGGACTGGCAATGTCAGAAGTTGTTGACTTAAGGCTTCTACAGCTCAGCATATTAATATAGCTTCACTTTTTATACCTCTTAAGATTATTTATATCAATTAACACTGCACTTGCTGTTTTCTTGTTATTGCCCTTGTGTTTTGTTTATATTTTGTCTTCCTCTCTTCTTCAACCTTTTACGGTTTTAATGAAGCATTTTATGTAATTTTGTTTTTTTGTGTGTTTCTTAGCATATAAATTATACTTTAAAATTTCAGTGATTGCTCTAGAGTTTGAATTAAACATTTATGATCAACTTCTTGTCAACACTATTAGCACAAATCTTTTTTTTCATTGAATTAAGAGAAAGAAGCTGAATATCTATCCTAACTATTTTGTATATGCAGATACAAAATGCTTCTTCATTGGTACCTCTTTTTGTTTAGTTTTGTCAGAGACGGGTATTCCTTTGCTATTTAAATATTGTAGGTGCATGAATTCAGCCAAATAATCCAGTATAGTCCAGTAGTCCATAACAGTAGTAAGCTATATTTTAAATAATCCACTTTACTAGCTAAAAGTAGTGAGTACCTTATAATAATGATATTTTCATTGTTCTTCCCTTGTATCACTACTGTCATTCATTTCACTTAAATATAGTTGAATATATTACTACTATTATTTTGAAATAAGGTCTCTCTAATCAATTAAAAATTGAAAAATAGAAGTGTTTATATTATCTTCACTTATCCTTTCTCTTTTGTACTTTCTTTAGGTAATTCCAGGTCTCTGAACTTTTCATAAATGTTTCTTGAAAGTCAGGCCTTCTGACAACAAAGTCCTTTAATTTTTGTATGTCTGAGATAAGTATACTCTGTGAAAAGACACCTCTCTGTCTCTCTGTGTCTGTACCTGTGTCTGTCTGTCTGTCTGTCTCTAGCTGTATTAGTACTATACTCTCTGAGAGTGTATCTGTCTGCCTGTCACTCTATGTCTCTGTTATTCTTTTCTTGTTTTTGTTGTTGTTTTGCTGCACCAGCTATTGAACTCAGGACCTTTCCAGGCAAGTGCTTATTCTACTGAGCTATCTCCCTGGCCCCCGTTCTGTATAGTACAAAACTCTAAGTTGGTGGGTTTTTTCTCTCAATACATCAGATATTTCATTCCACTTCTTGCTTACATGCTTTTGAAGGAAAAACTGAATATGATTTTTATTGTTATTCCTCTATAGGGAAGGTTTTTTTTTCCTTTTGGTCTCTTTCCGTATTTCGTCTTTATTTTTTATATTCTGCAGATTGTATATGATATGCCTACATGTAGGGGATTTGGGCATTTGATCTGTTTGATGTACTGTGAGCCTGTTGGGTCAGAGTTTAGTACTAATGCAGCTAGAAATTTCATTTCTAAGAAATTTGCAGAAATTGTCAGTCAATATTGCTTTAAATAATATTTCCACAATTTTCTTCTTTGTCATTTGATATTCCCATTACTCATCTGTCACAGCTACTTTGTTGCTCCACAGTTCTGGCTTGTTTGGTTTTCTCCATTCTTTTTTCTCTTTGATTTTCTATTTTAGAAGTTTTCTTTGAAATACTCTCAAATTTTAAAGTTCTGTCCTCAACCATGATCATTCCAGGTCATCTTCATTTCTGTTAAATTCTCTCTTCTCTAGTATTGCTTCTTGGTTTCGTCTTTCTGCTTAATATCAGGTATCTTTTCTTGTTTGCTGTCCCTATCTTCCATTAGAATTTTTAGAATATTTATCATAACTGTTCTCAATTTCTGGTCTGATAATTTCAACATTTGTACTATGTCTGAGTTCTGTTAGTGCTTATAATCACAATCTTCAAAGTGTTTTTCTGTTTTGTTTTGCTTTTTACCTTGCAATTTTATGCCTTGCAATTTTTTTTGTTGTACAAGAGGCAGGATACGCTAGATAAAAGAAACTTCTGTAAATAGGCTTTTTTTTTTTTTTTTTTTTTTTTTTTACAGAAATGATAATGGGATTTTATAATGTGTAATGATAATGTGAAAGGGGGAATATTCTATAGTCTCATGGTGAGGCCTCAGTCTCCTGATGAGCCTGTTAGTTCCCATAAGATTACTATAACAATTTATTACAAGCAGATTATAAAAAGAAAAGATTTGTTTTGACTTACAGTTTTGGAGTTTTCAGTCCATGATTGGTTGGCGCCATTGCTTTTGTAGTGTGTTGCGGTAATGACACTGAACAAAGCCATGCATGTCTTGAGCAGGCTGCAAAAGATGTAGAAGTGCTCTGGGGTCCTGATAGCCCCTTCCTAACACTCTCCAATGAGTGGAAGATTTCTCATCTTTGAAGTTCCCACCACCTCCCTGTAGCAACATAGGCTGGATACCCTTGGGGATTTTATGTCTTGGTCTTGTCCAGATTGAACTGCTAGTGATTTATCAGTTGTACCTCAGATTTTCTTTTTTTCAGCATGGGTTCCTGTGGAGGTTTCTGCCTGTGGATTATTAAACCACAACATTTAACAGTGAGACCTTTGAAGGACACTCATTCAAACCATAGCAGAGCCTATGACCTCTGAAGCTAACCAGTTTGTTGCAGTTTTTCATTGTTTTGGTGGGGCAGGATGGATGAAGAAGGCTGATTTGGGAATTTCCTTTTCCCAGAGCCCCACATGAGCTGAAGGTGGGTGTTTACCCACCCTCAGGGAGGTTATGTTTTGATAAAAAGGCAACTGATTAAATTATGGGGAAGTAGTTCCTCCCAGGCATAGGCTTTGTTACCAAGGACAGGTTGATGTGGGATATTTCAGAAATGATTATTTTTCCTTCTGCTGGAAGGCTGAGAGCTTATTCCTTCAGTATGCACTGTGAGAACCCCGCAGACTTGTTGGGGGTAAAGCTCCCAAGTGTGGGATATTCTCCCGCAGTGAAGGGGTCCTCTTGGGGATTTTATGTTTTGACCTTGTCCAGAATGAATTGGTAACAATTCATCAGTTATAGTTCAGAATTTGTTTCCAGCACAGATCCAAGTGGAGGATTCTGCTTGTGGTATCCTGCTCTGGGAAGATGTGACTGTCTCTCCAACTTGGGAGAGGGCATTTTGCTCTGAGGCCTCACTTCTCAAAAAGATCTAAAAAGAGTTGTTAATTGTTAAATTTGTTCAACTTTTGCTTGTTGTTAGAAGGGCCTGACAACCATGTGTGATCCTTACATGCTGGATCAGAAATTGAGTCCTCAAAAACACTATCTTAAAAAGTTGTAGAAAACTAAAGTGTCGTGGTCAAAGATTCTATTGGTTATGCTGATCAACATTTTTCTTCTCAAATTGAAATCAGAATGGACAAGCCCACTTTAGCAAGGCAGTCATTCTTTCCTTTCTTGATTCTTCTTTTTAGTACTCACTGAACTTATTTATCAAACAAATCAAGCAAATATATTTAATATTTTAGTTTGAATCAAAAATTTATTTAGCTATTATATATACTAGACAATTTTTTAAAGTTAAAGAGACTGGTAAGTTTATTCATCTTTTTCCATTTATTATTTTCTTTAATATCTATTTCAAAAATAAATCTACCAACCAGAATATGAAATCATATTAAGGAGGAGATCATCAATATTTTCCATTCTCCTTTTATACTGCAAAAGGAATAAGCCTATATTCCTCAAAGAACAAAAATCTAATGCTGAAACCTTCATGACAGGTTTTATACCAGTTTCATACCCTTGTTACTTAGGGTGACACATATATTGATAAGGTCAATATATTTATTTTTTCTTCTGATAATTATTTATTTTGTTGCCTGTTGCTATGGCTTATGTCTAAATAGCCGCAAAACCTCATATGTTCATGAATGGGGCTTTCGGGTGTTGGCTGGATCTTGGGTGTGTGATGGCTTAATTAGACCACTAACTAGCATAGCTCTGGGTGTGGAGAATGGAAAGGCCCACCCTAGCTGTGGTGGCACCAATCAATAGGTTTATAATATGAATGGAGTAAAAGAAAAAAAAAAAAAAACACTCTCTGCTAATGTTTTCCTGCCTTTTGCCACACTATGAACTTTTTCTTTTCAGCCATGTACATCTGCCATCCATTCTTCCATGCTGCTCTGCCTTGGAGCCAGCTGATTATGGACAGAAGTCCCTACAAATCATGGTTAAAATAAAACTTTCCTCCTTTTATTATGAGTGTCAGGCATTCTATCTTAGCAATAAGAAAGTAAATGAGACACCTGTCTTCCCTGGCACACTTCTCCCCACAGTAGCAGGAATCAGGCCTATTTGCTAATTTTCTGGCTCTTGATAGGCATTTCCATAGGTATTTATGAACAAACCATTGGTTCATCCAATGTATTACCTATGAATCAATTTATTTAATAATGATTGTTCAAATTTTTAACAATTTATTATATACCTCAATGGTCAGAATCCTGGAAATGACCAGTGTAAATTTTCATGTGTCTGCAGATGTTCTGAAATGTTCCCATGACCTGAAAAATTCCTTGTCCTGTATTATCTCCTTCAGGACAACTTGTGCTCACTGATGACAACTTTGGTACTGAGCTGAGTCCCCTGCAAAGAGTACTGCCTCTGCTGGCAAGCAGGTTTGGGGCTGGAAAAGTCAGGCCCAATTTGAACCTTACATCACAGTCATTTTGACTTTGGAGATGAACCAGAAATTGCACAGTGTCAGATCCAATGAATAAAATGGCAGAGGACATCCTATAATGCTTTTACAAGCCTGCCCTTCCTTTGGCACAGAGCAACAGCATTTGTGTGTTTTTGATCACACTTTGAAAAATACCCATGAAAGAAGACTCCCAGAATTTCTTCAGTAAGTGACAAGTGTGATGCAATTAAGTGTGTGTGAAGCAAGGAGAATCATTTTGAAGGGGAGCAATAGCAATGGGACTTGTGTCTTTTACTATAATATTTTTTTTAATTTAAATGCCTGCTGCATATACTGATCATACCTTTGTCTATTGGGCACTCTGGGCCTATAAAACTTGCAAAAGTTCAGTGTTTGCTTTCAAAGAGTTCACTTAGCTGTCAGTCATTGTAATTGGCTGCTTTGTCAAGCCTGAGTCTACTGTACCTCCCACCCTATCTGTGGAACATCTCCTAGAGGCTATGGCTTCGAGCATTTCTCTTCCTGAAGGCATGTTTTAGCTTTGGATCAGCCCAGAGCCTAAGATTCAGGTGGGAAGTAACAGAAATAACTCCCAGAGCAACTCTCACCCTTCAGCAGGACATCCTGAGACATTCCAGGCAGGCTCCTCAGGGTCTCCAGTGTGGCCAAGCATGGTACTCTTCAGCTCTCTCTGAAGCATTCTCATTAAGCTTCTCTCTCTTTTTTTGGTCTCAGGTCTTACTCCCTTTGAGTGTCTCCTGGAATCTCCTAAGTCAATTCTCACATTCAAATCTTTTCATTAAAGACTGTTGATAAAGTCACCAGAGCATGGTAAGCAAAAGAGGCATAAGCAGAATGCCCAGGAAGGTAGAAGAGGAGAGAATTCAGTCTACCCGGAGACTTTCCCTATTTTAAATGAGTCCAAATAAGGCAGGTACTTGTGTAGGAAGAAATTATTCCAGTAGAGAAAACTAAGCCACATAGGTGCTAAAGAACAAAATGTTCAAGGAACTACCAGCCATGTGTGCAGTGAGCAGGCGGGCAGAGGGCTTCAAAAACTCACATCCAGCAGGCTGGCAGCCCTTTGTGCCCCTTTCAGCCTAAACTTCACCAGAAGCTGCTAATCCTCCTAATTTTTTTCAGTTTTCAATGTCCAGACAGTCTTCTTTTGGCAGAAAAAGCCGAATATAAAAAAAGGACAGGCCA
>PVKA01022841.1:0-36500 GCA_004027165.1 Ctenomys sociabilis | reverse complement strand
GTCATCCACTAGGTAAATAATTATTGAATTTTTGATATAATTCAGCTATAAAAAAACCTGTAAATATAATATCATGTATGCACCTTGTACAATACCAAAACGTTATGAAAACAGTTTGCAATGTATTAATTCATCGACTCTGTATGGTTAAGGTGTCTTGAAACTGTCTGATTGACATTTGTATTTTAATAAAATAAAATAAATGGAAAAAATATATAAAAAAAAACAATTGTACTAAGAAAGAATATTCACATTAGTAAAGAAATACTAAGAATAAAATATAAGATAAATGCTGGAATGACTTACAAATGGTCATCACTTCTGACAGTTTGGGGATAGGATATCACACAAAGTTCTAGTGTGCTGTGGACGTGGATTTTGACCTTGACACTTACTGGTGGCCAGATGTCACTTGTGGGACTGAGCTACAGCTATTTCCTTGAAGTCTCCCCTGTAGACCCATATAGAAGCTTGACCCATAGGGTGCAAGAGAAGTCCATTTGTAGAGTGTGCTGATGGAAATATTTTGCTGCTGTACACAAAAGAATAACTGAAAGACTACCATTATATACCTCTTATTCTCCTTTGTTTAATTGTTTGCCCTATTTGGTAGGTTCTTTCCATTCTCACTCATGGGGTTATATCTTTTTGCTAATTCTCTAGAACATTATATAGTAGTCTGTGCAGGCTTGGCTTTGTCATCATGAAATTCTTTAGTTGTTCTTTGTCATGGAAGTATTTTACTTCTCCATTGTGCTTGAAAGAGAGTTTTACAGGGAATATCAGTCTAGGTTGTAATTTGTTTTCTTGGAAGACTTGAAGTACTTTGCTCTGTGAGCTTCTTGCCTTGAAGAATTATGAAGAGAAATCTGCCGTTATTCTGATGGGTTTTCCTTTAAATGTGATCAGTTTCTTTTCTTTAGTGGTTTTTAGTATACTGTTCCTGTACTTAATTTCTGAGATCTTGATTATTATATGTCTGGGAGTGGTTATAATTGGGTTGATGTTATTTGGAGTTCTAAATGCTTCAGTTATCTGAATGCCAGTTTGTTGCCCCATACTTAGGAAGTTTTCTGCTATTACTTCTGCCCATATTATTTGTACTGACTCCTTCCTTCTCATTGATGTCTATTAGTCTTACATTATGAGACTTTGTATCACCTTGCAGGTGTTGAATTATTTTTTCCTGCATCCTACTTGTTTTTAAGATATCTTACTTTTTCACCAGCTACAATGGTGTCTTTAAGGTCAGAGAGTTTATTTTCACTCAAACAGATTTGCCAGCTTGTAATTGAGGTTTTAATTTCCTGTATATCACTTTTAATCTGTTTCATACCTTCTATTTCTTTCCTGTATTGCTTATTCAGGAGTTCCATTATTTTTATATTCTGCTTTTTTATCAGTGTATTCTTTAGAAGCACTTAGTACTTCTTTGATTATAATTATCATTACTTTTTTTTACTTCAGAAACTATTTCTGATCTGATTTCTTCTATACTCTTCTGCAGTTGTTTCTTTACTTCCAACACTATCATTTCAGAGATTTCAGGTGTGTGATTTCCAATTTTCTCTATGCTAGTGTCTTCTGCATTTTGTACTGGGTGGACTTGGGGCCTGAGACTGCTTTTTGTTCCTTCTCTTTGTCATTTTGACTTTTGGTATAAAGCTTAGATAGAGTTATTGCCTTACCACCAGGTCTGGATCTACAAAGTTCACACTCCCCCGGGTGGGTGCTGATGTGCTCCACTTCTTCCTGCTGCAGCCTTGCAAGTGAACCCTTTGTGTCACTGTGGCAAGACGTTCTGCTCCTGCATCAGCTGAGTGGGTCTTGCCTCTAGCCTCTTTGCAGGGAATTCTGCTGAAGGGTTCCACGTTGGGCCTGCATTCTAGGTATATTCAGGATTCGGTGGCCCGGGGCAGTCTCAGTCATATGCAGGGCCTGCTCGCTGGGTCTATTTAGGATCTGGCAGCCCCGGGTGGTCTCACCGTTTATTCCTATTTCTTGAGTATATTTTAATTGTTTTATGTTATATGCTGAAGGGATTTAAAGTTTAACATATCAATACTTGATGAAAAATACCTGTTTCATGTTAAGCATAAGATGTTTGATATTTAGACAGATAATGAGGTTAAGTTCAACAAACTAGGTTGTATGGTAATACAATAAGCTTCTCTTCTAGAGTATTAACAACCTAAGTTTGCAGACCAAAAGTTAGAGCAAAAGGAGAGCCACAAGAACAGCCAACATTTTGGCCCTAGCCTTTCAAGGTCAATTAAGAGTCAAGGTATAGGAGAACCTGTACTGTAACATCATGCAAATCAGTTGTGTCCCATATTTTCTCATCAAGGAGATTATGGGGCCATGGAGGAAAGTGATCAAGGATGTAGAGTGTGCCTGAGAAGAGTCACATAGAGAGAAAACATTCTTTCAGGCTTTCACAGAGAGAAAATTGGTCAAGCAATGACCGTGACTCATCCACATGGCTGATACTGACAAAAGATCTACAAACTGTAGAACAGGGTCTCAGGATATATCCTGAGGGAATTTGACTGACCCTAATCAGATACAAAAGCTACAATTCTTGTTACGTAAGTCTTGTTTTATCTTGGTCTTAACCATCCAGAAGAAAAGTATAAAAACAAAGTATAAGAAGTAAAGCCATATTATTATGCCTAGCTGTAAAAGATTCAAGTCAACAACTTCTGCCACTGCCAGACATACAGAAAACCCAATACTATTATGGACTACAGGAATATTTTGGAATATTTTGCTGAATTCACATACCTGTAATATTTAAATGACAAAACTAAACAAAAAAAGGGGATACAAATGAATGACAAGTTCTTTTTTGTATATTCAAGATAGTTAAGATAGATATATAGCTACATTCTCTTAATTCAATGAATAGAGGTATCTGCTCTAATAGTGTTTGTAAATAGAATATCATGTCTGCATCTTGTACTACAAATAACCACTAAGAAAACAATATGCAATGCATTAATTATTGAATCTGTTCTACTAATTTGATTTGATACTGTCTCATTGCTATTTTGTTCTTCAATAAAATGATGGAAAAAATAAAACAAAATAAATAATTTGAATAAGCAATAAAAATAATAACTGGGATCACTGATACAAAATGTACACATCACGGAGGTACTACTGTTGATCACTTAGTAGATATTCTTTGAGTCAGTCACCCATGCTTAGGGGCTGCAGAGGAAACTGTTACCCTTACAAGTGTGTCTATGTTTTCAGAGTTTTATGTTTCATGAAAGGTGTTCCTTAGAAACATAACGTGGAACCAGACAAAACTGCCAAATCATTCTGACTCACACTTTTTAGGAAGCCTAGTAAAATATTTGTTTATTATAATACTAAATCCTTCATCCAAGGCCATTGCATTCTCCATTATTTGAACAAGTTATATGAAGAAGGACTCAGCACTGAGCATGCTCAGGAACAGGCCAACCTCTGTTTGTGATGATATATCTTTACAAAACTAACATGTACACATTTCCCAAGAAACACCCCTTGCTTTCTTTATTGAAGACAGATACTGCTCTTATAATTATCTCCAGATCTCTCTTTATATGCTCCAAGTAATTAACCTTTCTTCATTCTCATCTTCCAGTTGTGCTTATTACCTTTACACTCACCAAAAAGTACAGCCATTGCATTGAGTGCACTAATTTCACCATTGTTTCACCACATCCCAGAAGTTACCTGAAACACACTGGTGATCATAACTCATTAGAGAAATGGGTATTTTCCAGCCATCAAGTCCTTTCTATCACACTCATATAATTGAAGACTTCAGAATGTTACATGAGGGCCAGGGAAACAGATGAGTGCCTTAACCCTCTGTTTGCCCAACACAAGGTCCTGAGTTCGATTCACACCACCAACAGCAACAAAACAGAATGTCACATGAGTAAAAAGGGGAGCAGAAGGGCCATCCAGATATCTCAGTGGATTAAAGCACCTGATTAAACAGATGCAGGGGCCAGGGGTTCAATCTCCAGCCTGCCGTTCCTCCCTACCCCCAGGGAACACTGAGACTGTGACTGAAACTGGGCATGGTGGCACATACCTGAAATCTCAGTGCTTGGGAGGTTGAAAAACAGGAAGGCTCAGTAGGAGTTTGATCTGTGTAGTGAGACCCTGTACTAAATACTAAATATAGGGCAGCAAGGAAGAGTGGAAACTCTATATCCAAATTTTATAATGGCTGAAATATCAGACTAAGGAAACTTCTTATCCATACTAACCTTCTAGATGTGTGTGATCACTTAGCTTTTTATGTTCCCTCATATGTATAACAATGACGGCTAATCAACAGTGAACAGCAAATTATATTATTTGAACTAATCAATGAGTCCTCTCCCATAGTCATAATTCAGATTTATCAATTACAAGAGCAAATTTTAAAAGGGCCTCTTCTATTTTTTGAAAATAAATGAACACTAAAAAGAACTGATGAACAAGTTAAATGAATGTTTCATTAATTCACGTAATTCATAGATCAAGAAATTATCCTTTATCTTTCTTCAGTGGATCTGCCTTTAAAATTTTTATCAATCTTTTATGAAACCTGTAGAAATGAAAGCATTGCTCAAAGAGCTTCCCCAGTGTATCCATCACATTTTAGCTATGTTTGCAGAATCGTCAGCCAATTTGAATGAGAAGTAGACTCACTTCTCGGGATTTCTGGCTGCTGGTACTACCTTCAGCAACTCCCTCTCCAAGTGACAGGGTTCTGACCATTTGAATGTGGTAACACACGTTGTGACCAACTACTGGACTCTGATCTGGGATGGGAAACTTCCTGCTCTTGCTTTTCTCTAGCTCTTTCTGCTGGATGGTGTCTGGATTTTGCTGTGACCTGATTTCCATTAAATAGAGTTGGGTGCCACTAGAGGATGGTAGCATGACACATTCCCAGTGACTGCAATGAGCAGTGGATTCCTGATAATTCTGAACTGGCTCAGATGAGAAAGAAATCATCTACCATGGCCAACTCCCCATATTTGTATCTTTTTGTTTTCCTAGCTTTATTGTTAAGTATTTGACACTTGAAAATTCTATGATCCCAGGCATATTCACAATCCGAAGCATCTAATGTTTCATATGCAGAGAATATACTGTTGGGCAGCTTTCTCCTAAGAGGATTGCAAAGGTTAAAATAAGTATTCTGTTATGTTAAACTACATGGCTGACAACCACCAATAGAAAATGTTCTTAGGACAGTTGAACCAAATAATGAAAACAAAAGACCAAGTATCTGAAAATATTGTGATACTCAGCACTTGTTGACCTGGACATACCATCCAAAGGTGCATTTGGTTTGGCATACTGTAAACACATTTTCAGTGATAAGAAACAATATTTGTAAGTCTATTTCTAGACCTGTGCCTGCAGTTAATTAGCAAATTCCCAACTTACTGTGCATGCAAATTCCAAAGTTCAAGAAGTGGCAATTTGCCCACATAAACCTTATGTAGCTTTTATTGCTTTGTCAGATCTGCTTGCTTAAGTGCATAAATTAAGTATTATGCACTGCACCTATTTAAAAATATGGCAAAATTCCTTGGGAGAAGTGAAAATTAAAATGTCAGGAGGAAAAAGCTTTACTTTCTCACCCTCAAAGCCGTGTGTGGCATGGAATGAAACTCAGATGTGGAGAAGCATTTGCTGCCTGGCCTAACATGGCAACCAGTTGAGTGTTTCCCAACCCCAACAGACACAGACACAAAGAGACAAGAGTTCTGGGGACAGCTGAGCAGAGTTCACCTCTCTCTGTCCTCTTTATTTTTTAGTGGTCCTCAGAATTGAACCCAGGACCTTCTGTATGAAAGACGTGAACTCTACCACTACATCTCCAGCTCCCTATCTTTCCATTTCTGAGGGTTTTATTCAACATTTTAGAACACTCAAAATGTCTGAGATTCTCAACTTAAAGATATTTCTTTATACTTTCTCCATAGAATAGGCCTCTTCATTCTTATTTTTGCCTAAAATGTCTCTGCATTCCTGGTGGAAGACTACATTTATCTCTTCCCTACTTCTTCCAAGAGAGGAAGTATCCTCCATGAAGAAACATAAAGATTACACTGATCATGATGGCACCTATCAGTAATCCCAGCACTATGGGAAGCTGAGGCAGTAAATCCCAAATGTGAATGAACCTAGAAACTTATAGAGAACCTGTCTCAAAATAAAAATAATAAAGTTCACTGAGAGGGCCCCTGTACCATACATAAAGATAAAGGTTTTTCCACATAACATACAAACCAGTGAAGTTTCTTTATACTTTAATTTATTAATCTAATACATTGAAATGGAGTATTCATTCCTGGATTTGTTGAGATTAGTTACATGTATATGTTACTAACCCCTTAGACACATTTCAGGATAGGGAAGACGATCCTCTGGTTATATTTGACATTTTATAAAGGCAAAAATCTGCAAACATGTGCACACATATGTCTGCTGTGGATAAAACTGTACAGTTGCCAAACATACATTTCTTTTTTGCTTTAAGTTGGAATTATTTTAATTCAACATAGTGTTAATTATTTTGTTATAAACTTCTCTAAAGTTTTTACAGATTTTGTAGATATAAATGAAAATGTGATAGTAATTTATGACTTTATTCATATATATATATATATTTCTCTATTTCTTCTTAGTAAATATTATTTTTTAAAAGGGGCTTCTTAGAGTGTGCAAAGAATAAAGTTTCATGGTATTTAAAAACTAAGATAAATCTGTCATTTTTTTCTGGAAACTTAAAAATTCTATCTCGGGGTGATTTAAACAGCTTCTTCATAATACTGTCAGACTATCAAACAGATAATCATTGAAAATTCTGCTTGTGTTCCACCCATCCCTACTGATTTTGCAATTAGAGCAGGTGACACTACCTTATCATCAGCCGCCAAATAGAAAAGAAATACCTCCTATTTTTCTATCACTTACTAATCAGAAAAATAATCAAAACAGAATTTATGACAATTTTGTTCTGACATTTTTGATGTTTAAAAAAAGTTCATTACTTTCTTGTTCATCCTCACTTTCTCTCAGTTAAAATTTTTAAAAACCCAAAGTATATTTGTGATTGACTAATTCCCACCTGTCCGTATTTCCACAGGCAGTTTAATACACATGAAGGAGACCAGATGAAGCACTGATCTTCTATTGTCACTGTGGCACTCTGCACCAAGCCAGGCCAGCTGAAAGATATCCACATCTCTGGGTCTCACTTCGAGTGTTTACATTTTATCTTTTCAAAGTGTTTCTCGCTGATAGCACTCCTGTCAAATTTATGAATAAGTCTTGAAATTTTCAAGATAAGCTGAAATCGGTCTTATTTGCTGGCTTCTGACTCAAATTCCCTTCACCTCATCAGGGAGAAGCTTCTGACTTTAGAATCCAACTGCGGTATGTTTCTTTGTCCCAACTCTAGCTGTAAATCACACTTGGTTTCACAGATTTGATAAAGCTTGAGAGCTTATAATGCCCCTGCCAGAACTAGCCATGAGTTACTTCCTGGGGAATGAAGCCAGTCAGTGGCCCTTTTAGCCACATAAATATGACCCTATTAGGCAGAAGTCAGTGGGCTTGTCTAGCGGTGGGGATTTACCCAAAAAACTCTACAAAGTAACATGATCAAAGTGATAAAAGAAATTTCTTAAAGTGACAGAGGGAAAAGAAAAACAACAGAGGGTTCTGTTTTGATTTTGTCCTCTGCCCTCCAACTCTGCTTGCATTCTGCAGCAAGGATTTCCTACCAATGCATGACCTGCTTCTATGGAAGAAAACAAACTTATCCGTGAACACAGACCATGTTTCACACCTCAGGTCCCACACCACATCACAAGCTGCTGTTTTGAAAAGCAAAAGCACAGAAACTCATATAGGTTTTGACAGGGATGGTAGAAGGGCTGGAAGTTATAAAAATGCAGATATCAAGCTCACACAATTCATTTCTTTCCCATCTTAAAATATAAACTTTGATAGTACTAGCTAAGCCCAACAGTAACAGCAAAAAACAATTAGGCTGTCATATTGACATATATGTTATCTATGAGTAAAAAGGGTACATATGATAGAGCTGAAAATTCTTTGTAATCACAAGAACTGCGATGCTCTGCTGACTTTTATTTGACTGTATCAAATACCATCTGCTAACATGGGAATACGTGGTTTGAATATTCAGCCATTTAGTCCAGTCAGTATGTAGAGAACATCCTTGACAAACACACACAATGTGCATTTGCCTTGAAGATTATTGTGCATTCATAGTTTTGGGAAGAATAAGGGAAGTGAAGATAAGACATTTAAAATCTGAAGGACAATAGAATCTGAAGAGTACAATAGATACTGTGAAAAGGGAATGGACTTGTTCAAAATTAAGGAATAACTGAGCTGAGGAGAATAACAGAGAAGTGGGGAAAAGCGATATATCTATGTATGCAAGCAGGGTGTTTTAGATAACTGTACTGTGAACTTCTGTTCTATGGAATGGAGAAGTTAATGCTTAAATTTCTTTTGTTCTTTATCTTTTTTCCTTTCTCTCTGTTTCCTATAACTTTTTAATTTTTTTCTTTATTTTTCCAAGTTGGCACTCATTTATCTGGTAATTTGAACAACTAATATGAAGACAAACACTGCAATACAACAAACTGTCAAATTCATATTTTGTTTAGTGAAGTTCTGCACCATTTGTAAGTTTTTTCTTTTTAAATATGATTTTATATTCTCTATCTCTATCTCTCTCTATATCTCTATCTCTATCTGTATCTCTCTCTATCGCTATCTCTATCTCTCTCTTAGTACATTTAGTACAGGGTCTACAGGGTCTACAGGATTTCACCCCACAGATTAGACTTGTAGTGATCCTTCTTGTTTTACAACTTCCAAAGAGCTGGATGCCAGATGTGCACCACCACACCCATTCCCTCACTGCACCGGGGCAGGGCCTGCAGGGCAAGTAGGGGATCATTTGTTCAATTCGCTGAGCTCTCTGGTCAGCCCTATATTATCTTCAAAAATAAAAATATATATTTTTAAAACTCTGAAGGCCAAAAGAGAAGCTAAGTTATCTCCCCAAAGCAAATAATTAATCTGGTTTATTCTCACATAAGAACATTTGGATTTCAATCACATGCGCTAAATTTTGTAAGTTTTCAATAATGAAGTCTAAGAATAAATAATACCTTAAATAATAACTTCACGTATAAATGTTAGAAAAACTAGATTGAATTGATAAGATTGAACGGATAATGATTGCATTTTATTACCTAATATTACCTCTAATAAAATACATTTTTAAAGCAAAAGAAATAAAAGTCTGAAAAAAACTTTCAAAATTCAATTCCAAAATTATCACTGTATAGATGAGCAAACTGGGAGATGCAAGGGCTATGTTTCTTAACACTGCATAACTAATTGTTTTTCTTTTCTTAAAAAAAATGTAGTTAGTACAGGTTCTACAGAGTCTCACTACATAGATCAGACTCAAAGGGATCCTCCTGTTTCCAGTCTTCCAAGTGCTGAGATTACAGGTGCACACCATCATTGTCAGACTCAAATAATGGTTGTAGGGTATGGAAATACTGAGTTCAATGGAAGGGCTCAACATTGCATCTGGACTGGCTTCTTGCTATGTGAAAAAAAGAATTATTGCTCAAACTCATGCATGTGTTGTGAATCTCTTTCTGTTCAGGTGCTTGAGGTAAAGTGAATATGTGAGTAAGATAGATTTTTCTCTGAGCTTAAGGGTTTTACTGACAGGTTGAACTTACTCTGAAATTTCTCTCTCAACATGGTCTTGACAAATTAATGGATGAAACTAAGATTAAAATATCTCAAGTTAAACACTAAATTCTGTGAACTGTTTTTAATATGTAATTAGAATAAAAATCAAAATTGGAAACCTGCCAGTTTCTAGAGTTTTTCTATAAATGGAGAGCTCACTGTCTCTTCCTCTTGTTACTGGGGACACAGCTTAAATGAAAAGCATTGCCAGCCTTGACTCATCCTCATGCATGAGGTTCCTCCAAACAGACCAATCATCAACCTCCATGAGGAAACAATAAAATCGTAAGCTGGCAGCAGTGGACCGGAAGCTGCACAGCTCATCCTCAGGCAGTGGATGGGTGTGATTAGGACACTTGACAGCTAGCCTTGTGCCAAGTTTCTTGACACAGGAAAGAGCATTCTGAAGCTGACACTTAAGGCTCATCTTCTCAGGCAGAACCTCAGCTGAGGCAGCCTATTTACAAAAAGACCCCCTAGTAGATTATGTTAACCTACTGCAAAGGAAGCAACCACGTAAGCCTGAAGAATAAATACAAGGTGTGGTAGAATACAGTCTGCTTTTCTTCTTCTCACCCATGCTAAGTAAAAAAACGTAAACTTAGGAAGAAAATGCACAGAGGAGATAACTTCATTATGACCTCAGTGAATCACATCAAGAGGAGGTTTTAAGGAAGCTCCTGTGGAGATCCCACTTTCCAGCAAATGTTTGAAGTCTACATGTCCTCAAATGCCTCATTTAATTTTATTTCTCAATCATTTTCAAAATATTCACTCTGGTGATTCCACTGAAGGAGTGGAGCACTTCTCCAGCTGCTTTTCACTTAAAAACCGGTAAAAGTGGGAAAAATATTCATTGTTTCAATCAGCATGCAAGATCAATTGGTAGGACTTACAAGCTAGTCATTTTGCTCTAAAGTCTCACATTCAGAGGTATATGAGTAAGTGCAGTAAGATGCTCTAGGATTCAGTTTGAAATGATATTTTCAGGTCTTGTGAACTTAATTTATAGCATCACATGAGGTTACAGAAATATTTCTCTTGACTAGTCATTATTACAGCTACATTTTTGTTGTACTTTCTGGCCTTCAAACATTGTTTACATTTATCACTTCATGTAATCTCCACAATACCCTGAGCTGTTCATTTTGAAGAAGAAAATAAGCCATAGAAAATGTAAATTACTCAAATCCACAGGTGATGTTCTAAATGTTTTTGCTTACCTGCATTCAAAAACAAACCCAAACTAGACAGAATGCACTTTGCGTCTCTCTTCACAGAAGAGCTCAATTCTGTGACTCTGTGTGGTGCAGTAGAATTGCTAGATGTTCTATGCATAAAAGCACAATAAATAGCAATGCCCTTGGCAGAGCTTGGAAGAATTCCAGTCAGCCACTGTATCTCGTCATCACCATCTTCCTCTGGTACTACCTTAGTGTGGTCAAAGCATGACCGCTGTCCTTTAAATAAATCTCTATAGTAAGGAAGCACGAGGAGTGATTTCTTTCTCCCAGTTTTCCTCATCTATTCCACACAGGAGTGGCAGGGAGACCAAGTGCCCAACGCAGAGTGGTGAATGTTTAGTGATTGGCAGAAATAGAGCCAAGTACAGAAATCTAACTACTAACTTGGTTTCTAAGTTTACCTTGGCTTTGTTTTTGTTGTGTTTGTTTGTTTTGTTTTTTATGTATTTGGTACACAGCTCAGACTCATAGTGATCCTCTTGTTTTCAGCCTCCTGAGCACTGGGGTTATGGGCATGTGCCACCACACCCAGACATGGTAGCTGGCTCAGTGTGCCTGGGGTGCCAGGAATCAAGCCCCATTTCCTGTACTTTCCTAAGCAGGCACTCAGACCACTGAGCTATCTCACTGGCCCTTGTGAGGTACCCAAGAGACCTCCTAAAATGCTCTTCTTTCTACTAAGTTAGTAAGGCCCAGTGTCTATTGATATACTTAAGAATCTTTTATGTCACATTTAATTTTTATATATTTCACATCTGTGGTTTTTCCAATACATACATATAATAATAATTAAATTTGATATTTGAAAATATTTGAAATAACTGATCTATCTTTTCCTGGACAAAATTTGTGTCATATTCAAACATAAGTCTGTGTGTGTGTGTGTGTGTGTGTGTGTGTGTGTGTGTGTGTGTGTAGATATAGCAAAAAATTTTTTTTCTTATTTTGCATGAATAGGTTTTCATTTGTATGTTTTTACTAAAAGCATCCAAAATAACATCACTATGTGGTGAGTTTTCCTACAAGAACCCATAGTATTAAATGTGTAGAGTATTATTGGGCATGCAATAACTCATTTTCTTAAAACTATTTAGTTACTGTTATATCTTAAATTTATACTTAAATACAGCTTTTAATTTTTTCATGTATTATCACCCAATTTTCCTAACTAGAATTACAATCAACTGAAGGCAGAGACTTGATATGAAAATTCTTTGTATTTCCTACAAATTTTTGTACAATACAGAGATCACATGCCTATACCTGTAAAAGACAATTTCTCTTCTAAAAATTTTGCATAAAAATTTTTCTAATAATTTAAGACAAGTCAAATGCTATGTTCATTCACATACTTTGCAACACTCCCTTTAAAATTTCCATCCTGCTATTATAGTAACTTATACCGAGTAGAGGACTACTAGTAAATTTATTAGTAGATGACCAGTAATATTTTTGAAAATCAAAGATTGATTGGTTCAGAGACAGAATCCTGACATTTATGAAAGCCCAATATTGCTTTAGCAGTAGTTGACATGAAATGACCAGAGAAAAGGAGTATAAGAGGATGGCAATGACTGGCTATGAAATTCTCATGAAAGAAATTTGTTAAATATAAACAAATACATGCATTATGTATTTACATATTTGAAATAATTACTTCACATTCTACATAAAGAGAATCCCTTCCTTCTTGTTTCCTTGGCCTCATGGAAAACAATATGTCTCTTTCTCTCCTCCTCCCCCTTTATCTTTCCCTCTCTGGTTTGGCCATAGACTAATTTTTTCTGCTTGTAACTATTTCTAACAAAACAAAACAAAAGATTTCAATATACTCACCCAGGAAAAGATAGATCTTCTAGTAAGAAATTGGTAATAGTATATTGCATATGTTAAAAATATCTTTTTTAACTGCCAGTTGGCTTGTCTGATAAGGGCACCTCTATTCTGAAAGAGCAAACATCAAAGTCAAGATGAAATGTAAATGTAGTATTATAATATATGGCATGTAGAATGAAGATGTGGCAAAGGTTGACATTGATGATGATTAAACCGTTTGGGATTTGGTCTTAGAGACATGAGGATGGAATCCATAATCACCAGTCCTCCTCTCATCTTTATACAGTAACTGCTAATAATATACACCAGCTTCATAATTGCCTACTAAAAGATAGGTGGGAAGTTCATTAACCACGCTAATTACAAAAACAATTTATGCTAAATCATCAGAAGGAATGTTTAAAGCACTCCTTGAAAGCCAAAACAATATATAATTGACCTTAGTGGATGCAAAACATCTGTTCTCTGGGTCAGGCTAAAAGAAAAAAAATCACCCACGTGCTTGTGCACTTGCATAGACACACACACACACACACACACACACACACACACACACAGCAGTAGATGGAAGCAGAAATACGTTCTTTGTCATTCCCAAGTGAGTGACAGGTACAAGCCTATTATGTACAGAAAAATAGTGTGTACCAGCGAAGATGACCTCACAGGGAAAGGGGGTTGCTGGCAGCTGCCAGCCCCTGAGGCCTCCCCACTTGTCACCCAGTAGCCTGACTCATTATTGTTCAGGAGGCATCCATCTCCCACCTCCTTCTCTCTGAAATGTGAGGCAGACAGAAAAGAGCACTATTCTGAAGTTCTTTGAGAAGTGTTTTAAATGTCATGTCTCTGTTTTCATAGCTCTACCAGATATTCAAAAGTCAAAGAACAAAAAATGATGAGTGACTAATGAGTTGATAGAGAAGTTTAATTATGAAATTAACAGAAAAATAGAATTGAAGACATCATTAAGTAAGTAGATATAAGCATCAAGAACTAAATTTTATTGAAGGATTTCTTTGAACCTTAGAGTTTTAGGGCTATTATTACTTCATAATTATGAAATAATTCCTTGCGATTAGGCAGTGTCAACTAAGGATTTTTTTTTTTTTTTAAACAAAACCCAACCATATCTAAATGCATATAATTATCTTCTTCCCCTGCAGGTATTCTTAAAGGTGGAGCTGATTTGGGTAATGTTCTAATCTCTTTAAAATGGAAATATTTCTTTGGAAATTTCCCACACATTTGGCATCAGAAGTCTTCCCTGCTCGAGACGCACTGATTAGGGGCACGCGTGCATGCAGACTGCCATGTAAGGTGAAGGGGAGGCGTGCAGATGACCCTGGCTGTGATGTCGTTTGTGAGGCTTTCCACTGATCTGACACCAATTGAAGTTTAGCTTTGAGTTCTGCCTTTGAAGCCCAGATCAAGTGATGTCAGGGCCACATGTCTTTTGTGTCACATTATTTCCTAAATTATAATGGACTCCTAGTGCTGGCAATGGACACTGTTTCAAAGTGATTCATTACTTGACACAAATTCTATCATAGCAACTTTTATGGCTTTTTAGTAACTTTGGACAAGACTACATTATAAGGAAAAAATGCTGCCTAGGAGATGCTAAACAATGACAAAGCAATTCACTTCTACCTAACTCACCTTTATGGTCTGCTTGGGCGAGGAACCAGTGGACGGGCCCTAGGTGATAACCTCCATTCCATCCTTCGTGATTCCAATGGCATGAGTCTTCCACTGAGCCTTAAGTTACTGCTATGCTTTCTACTGCACATAAAAGGAACAAGTCAGTCTCAGGAAAATGAAAGTGCTAGACACTGGCAAAACCCCGCCTTCCTATTTGGCCCACTCCTCTCCACTGCCATGTGCGCCTGAGACCCAGGTGCCTCTAGCACACTGCCTGACTACCTTCGCTTATTTCAGTAAATGGCCACTAATGTAGAGCAGATGTTCCCAAGCCATTCAGATGAGAACCATTTAAAAACACTATCGCCTGGGTGTTGACCTTTTATTTTTAAAGATGTTCCCAGGAAATTTAAGAAAAACTAAAAACCACTGGCACCATGTACCTCAGAGTGGGGTCCTCAGAACAATACTAACATCTCCTAAGAGCTTGTTAGTAATGCAGAAACTCAGGCACTTTCCAGACCTACTGGCAGATCTTTTAACAAGAAATGCTGAGTAGAGGAAAGGATCTTTTTAAAACCAAACTACATGTAATACTTCGAAGAAACCTGCAATGGGAATAATATATGTTTATGTTCTTGTGCTCCTTTCTGAGGAAGTGTCCAGTGGTTTTCATGCTATTCTTCAAAGGTTTTGTGACCTAAATAAGATGAAAAACCAGTACTACAGACAAGATATTGAAAACTTATAGAAGGAAACAAATAAAGGAGTGAAGAGGTGAGGAAATACCAAATAAGTTTGTAAAAATACTCTGTACAAAACAGTACACTCTATTTTTTGAGACATTTTCCTCTTCCTCTTTAATATCATTTTCTTATAATAGAAGCTTGAGTTCAAAATGTCAATGCTCTACCACGGGGGGAACTGCACTGGTAAGGGACATGACAACTGACTGGGGCTCAGAAGGCAACAGCACATGACGGAGATGCAGTCGCTGTGTCTCTGCTCCAGCCAGCTGCTGCTGCAGAGAAATGCGTGCCAGGGTTGTCAGATCTTCTGACTTTTAAACATAATCCAAAGCTTCATATTTTTATGCAAAAATCAAAAATTTAAAAGTAGTATTGCAAATAATACTTTTACACCAGCATACCTGAACAGTTAACATTCACCGGTACAAAGCTATTCCTCATTCGTTTTTAAGAGTAAATACATTTCGAGAGCGCATTCTGGCTAGTATCAAAATTCCATAAAACAGATCCTAGAATGCCATTGTTCATTCTAAGAATGAGAAACAAGAACTTTGAAGTGTCTTTTTGAATCTCACTGTAAATTAATCTTGATTAATGTCAATAACTGAGGCTTTTTCAAGCAGAAATTTAACTCAAGGTAGTAAGCAATGAAAAAGTTGAAAGAGTAAGGTTGGGAAAAGCTGCTTCTAGTTCTCAGACTTGCTGGTAGGCTTAAGAGTTGGGGAACTAGCCAGAACTCTGAGAAACCGCTAGCAAGGACAACAGCTGCCTGCAGCAATGAAGTAAGTAACTCACAGGGAAATGCCTAGAGGCAATTTTCTGACTCCTATCTGCCAGCCTGCTACTACGTGAGGAATGATAGCATGCTTTTCGCCTCTCTCCGCTTTTGAAATCTTGCATCAGCCACTTTTGGCAAAATCTAACCTAGAACCCCAGTGACAATGGCTTCTTAAGAAAAAAAAAAAACGTTCACAGACTTTTAATCTGAGCCTCAGCCAACACACTTAATGAATACTGATGTCTGATTTGGTTTATTTGCTGCAAATTCATTGTGGCATAGGCTTTGTTGAGACAGTTTCAGGTTTGTAGTAAGGAAAGGGTGAGTAAATCCGCTGTCAAGTACAATAATATTTGGTGTGCTGAAAGAACAGATCAGGGAGGGGAAAAAAGGACTCTGATCTGTTTAATTTACTGGAATTTTACTCAGATCATAAATAAGTATTTAATAGCCAAATAATAAATACTGCATCTGAATAGTGGTTTCTACCTTAATGTTAACATTTTTACTAATCTGTACCTTTTGAATTTTGTCAAAGGAATAATAATATATATATATATATATATCCCAAGGAGATACAAATAAGAAAACAGGTATTTGGAACCATACAAGTACAAATGAAGCTCAAAATACACTAACTAAATCACAGAAGCAAAATTTGAATTTCTTAATGAGAGTCAATTCTTTCTTCATAACCTAATGTCTCTTGCATAAGAGACAGAATATACTTCCATTTATTGCAAAAACAAAGATGTGGTATAGAGAGATGAAAGATGATAAATGCACAGATTTCTTTTTTTTGAGGAATACAATGATGTTTATTTTATTTATCTTTTTTATTAATTTATTTTTTATTTTATTGAAGTACAAATATCAATCAGACAGTTTTAAGACACCTTAACAAGACATATTCGATAAATTAATACATTGCCAACTGTTTTCATACTGTTTTGGTATCGTACAAGGTACATGCATGATATTATACTTACAGACATTATTATAGCAGATGTCTCTTATCAGTAAATTAGCTGTTTACTTATCTTATTTTTTATACATTAATTATATCAAAAATTCAATAATTATTTTCCTAGTGGATGACCATAGTACTAGAAGCCGACATAATATCCTGTCCAACCACCATCAGTACAAATCTTGCCTCTCATAGGATTATGTAGAAGCACAGCATTATCTATCCCAACTGTACTGTCTATACACACACATCATGATTCTTTTCTTTCTATACCCCTTCCTTTGTCTACACCTGTCAAAGTTGGGCACTCCATTGTCATTCAACTAACTTAGGTGCTTGAACTCGACAACACAATCCAACACAGTCCAGCATTCCACAACAATAGTGAGTTATTCAAAGAAGTTGTGGACCATGGCCATTTACAGCTCAGCTTAATATTATGGATCCACAATGTATACTCCATTTTTATACTTTTCTGCTGGATGGTTAAGACCTAGATAGAGCAAGACTTATATAGCAACACATGTACTTTTTGTTTCTTATGTTGTCAGCAAAGATCTTTTCATGGAAAATTACAACACCCTAAGAAAAGAGATTATAGTGGATTTCAGAAAATGGAAAGATATTCCATGCTCCTGGATAGGAAGAACCAACATCATGAAGATGGCCATACTCCCAAAATTGCTGTACAGATTTGATGCATCCCTATCAAACTGCCACCAACACACCTCCCAGACATAGAGAAATCAATCCTAAAATTTATTTGGAACCACAAACGACCTAGAATAGCAAAGGCAATCTTGATCAATAAAGACAAGGCAGGAGGCATCACAATTCCTGATTTGAAATTATACTACAAAGCCACTGTGATAAAATCAGCATGATATTGGCAACAAAATAGACCTGAGGATCAGTGGAATAGATTAGAAGATGCAGAGGCATCTATGAAAACATTCACCCATCTTATCTTCAACAAAGAGGCTACACAAGCTCACTGGAAGAAAGATAGCCTCTTTAACAAATGGTGCTGGAAAACATGGCTTTCTACATGCCGAAAACTAAAACTTGACCCAGCTCTATCACCATGCACTAAGTTAAAGTCAAAATGGATTAAAGATCTAAACATTAAAATAGAAACACTCAATCTCCTAGAAGAGAAAGTAGGAGGAACTCTTGAAGACATAGGGGTAGGTAAACAGTTCATGAACAAACATATATTCACACGGGAAGCATTTGAAAGAATCAACAACTGGGATCAACTCTTTTTAAGGAGCTTCTGCATGTCAAATGAAATTGTCAACAGAGTGAAAAGAAAACCCACAAACTTTGAAAAAATCCTAACTAATAAGCAATCAGACAGAGGACTACTATGTAGAATACATAAAGAACTAAGATATAACAGGGCCCTCAAATTTAAAGACCCAATTCATAAATGGGCATCTGAGATGAATACACACTTCTCAGAAGACGAAATTAAAGAAGCAAATAAATATATGAAAAAATTCTCCACATCGCTAGCCATTCGTGAAATGCAAATAAAAACAACACTGGATAGATTTCTTGATTGAGTTAATAGGTATATTACCAACTTGTTTATAAGATGACAAATTTGAACATATTGAAAGATACCAAAAATAACCAGGGGAAAGAAAGGGTAAATGTAGGCATTTATAGGGAAATCTGAATCAAATTTACTTTCTCAATATTGGGACCAGTTCACTTTGTATCTCTGAATTTTAGTTCCTCACATGTTAGGAAAAAAAAAAAAAAAGACCTCATCATAGCTTGATTACAGTATTATAAAACAGATGTGTCTCATGAAAGATTGTAAGAATAGGCATTCAAAAAAATCTTATTGGGCATAAAACTATAGAATCAATCATGTCAAAGGCAGTGCATTCTGTCTGGTGCCCAATCAGAGTTTTGCTGAGTTACACACATTTAAGAGAAAGTGAGAGTGAATTCATCTGAAAAAGATATGGTAGACTGTCAATGGCGTTGATTTAATCCTTTTTAAACGAATCTGGGCCCAGAGAGTGAAGGAAGACAAAGTGTATTTATACCAAATGTCAAGCAGACACAATACGATTAACCCCTTGAATAATAATAGCCAACATTTTCTGCAGCTCCTAATGTCCTGAAAATTGTTCAAAGACTACACAAATACATATTAATCTATTTAAAACTTGAGGTTATGCAGAAGGTCTATTATGACCTCCTCTAAGGTGATATGGAAGCACCAACAAGTGAAGTAAACGAGCCAAGTAAACCTCCACAGTAATACAGTGAGAGGATGATCTAACTTGTGACCAAGTCTGTCAGTGTCACTCAGCCATTTGTTTTTCAATAGAGTTGTACTTGTCTGGCCATTAGGAGGATTTTCTTGAAGGTGTTGGCAAAGGAGAGTTGTAGTCCTCAACATTCTTGTGGATTTCACTTTTGCAAATATCTGTATAGCTACTGCAGTGAAAATTTTGCATAAATGACTAGCCGGAAACCAGTTTCATTAGGAAATCACTGTTTACAATTCATGTCTTATATTCTGAGCCAAACATTCGGGCTCTCCTACTCCTGTCGGTGATGCAGACCCAGCCATACAACCACAGGTATCCTATGAAAAGTATCAAGTATAGACTCAAACACAGGATGAAATATGTTCCACATACATCCTAAGGATATTGTTAAATCCCACTCTTGAGATGTAAATGTGTCCTTTTGTGTTAAACAGAAGAACGTAATGAACAACTTGGAATCCTGAGTTTCATTATCAGAACAGAAAGGCAAAGAAATATGTAAACATCTGCATAGATTTGAAAACATTAGGAATATCAGTTCTAGATACTCAGATCAACTTAGTCACAAGCATTTTCAGAGTAAGAAGGTAGGAATACTTCTATTTTTTCACATTTCTAAACTAAAATCATTCTGATTTTCGAGACTGTTAAAATATAAAAATGCTTTAAGTCAATGTTTTTCATCAGAGATATTTCACTACTTGCTCACTCACAATTTGCAAAATAGTAAGAATATATGTTAAAATTAGTATATTTTGCATATCTTTATCATATATTTTAAAGAAAGTACATTTATTCACATATAAAGAAAAATCCTAAAGTCCAGCTCCCAAAGTTCAGCAAGCTGCTGCTTTCTATCACCATTTCAAACATAGCCAGTGTTTTCTCAGTGGGTTAGCTGAGATATTTGAGCATTTCTGATCACTCAGAAAGAACTGTTTCTTTGGTCTGAAAACTGTGAGTCTTTTAAATCAGAGGTATATCACAAGGTAAGAAATAGAATTTTTATCTATATGTCATGTATTTTCCAGAAAACACTTTACAGGACCAAGAGTTCTAGCTGCATGACCTCTTTCATTGGCACCAAGCTCACATCCAAGCAAAAAAGAGAAAGTGATTTGTGTTCGGAAGGCTCTTCACCCAAAACCACACAAGTAAAAGCCACTTCAATCTTTTCACTTGCTTTCAAACTATTCTGTTAAAAATCATTAGGGAAGGCTGAGAGACAGCACATATAAAACCAACATCAGTCGAAAAAGCCTCACTTTGAAGAGCATTTTTCAATCCTAGCTTCCAAAATCAGTAATCTAAAAAATCAGAAAAATTGGTCTTGGGTTTTAAAAAAAATGGATTTAAATTATAAAGTTCAAAATTTAGTAAACCCTGAGGATCTATTCTTGATAATACAGTGAACAAGTAGAAAGCAGTTATATGAAGACTATTTTGATAATATTGCTGCAGAGGAATTCAGCTTTCATTTTGACATGTTGAAGGAAACGATTGTTTTGTACTTCGTAAAAACAAGGCATAGAACAAATTTGTATAAAGTAGTGAATAATAAAACAACAAAAATATTTTAAGTAGCGTTTGTCAATAAAACATATTTAAAAGACAAAACAACCAGTCATTAAAAGATCTAAAAAGAAACAAAAAATATTTTTAAATAAGAGCATTCTTGAGAATCTGGCATTCCGGAAAAACTATGATGAATACATATTTTACCTTTCACATACCAGTACAATGTAGATGATTCATTTGTTTAAAAAAATACTCATATGTGTGTAGTCCTTTAAAGTTCACTCAATACAAAAAGAATAAGAGCAGTAAGAAAGAAAGTCTGAGTGCCTCAACTGTCCTGTATCCCAAAAATAGTATCTGTGCCACGCAGAAAACAAATAGGAAATTTGTTAGCTGCTTAATTTATCTTTATGACCCGACCAAATATTCAATTACAAAATTAAAAAGCCTCAAACTCTATTCAGTTCAAAAGTATCTAGATTAACTCTTTAGAACAACCAGATGACCAAGTAAGTATATTCTATTTGTAAGATGTGCTAGAGAAAAATACCATGAGTAATTGAAAACAAAAAAGCAGAAATTCAGTCTCACACACAACAAATTTCAAACTCTACTCTGTTACCTTCTTCAGGAGAACCCAGGGCCGACTCTCTATCCATTACATTCTCACTCACTACACCATCCAAGGCCATGCCAATTCTCCATAGTTGTACAATGCTGTATAATATAATTTTGCTTTACCTAAATAATTTAAGGAAAGTGAAGATTATATACTTCTAGTGCCTCAAGTCTTCATTGTATTTTTTATAGATCGCAAATATTGGTGATGGAGAAGTAATGAAAAAAATCCTTAAACTGAAGGTGTAAAAACACTGTTGTGCTGACAAGTATTATGTTTCAAAGTGGTCGAACATGTTGGCAGTGGTCATTATTCTTGCAAATAATAGAAAATGTTTACTTTTCTTCGTTTTCTTGTTTCAATTCTAGTTTATGAAATAGGAAAAATAGGTTATTGATCTATTGTTAGTGAATATTCATCACAGGTTCCATCTACCCAGCAGAATGATTAAGATCTCACTCTCCTGTATTGACCTAGATTCTTTGTGCAGAAGTACTGGTTTTCTTCCTAGAAGCAAATTCATTTTTGGAGGATAATTTCCTGACTTTTTGGGAGGAGTCTTAAGTTTTACTTTTTCTGTTATTTACAATGTAATGTTTCAAACGTATTAATATTTTCAAACGTCCATCCATTTACATGTTGCAGTAACACATTGACACACAGTCACGAGTCTGGTACATCTTAAAATTATTTCAGCTTTTTGTGGATAGTGGCAAGCAAGAAAGGGGCTCCCTGAAGGCCTTGGACACACTCCGGGAATACAAAGTGGTGGGGCACTGCCTACCAACTCCAAAGTGCCGCGTGCCACCTCTCTACCACATATGAATTTTCGCAACCATCCATGTCGTCGCCAAGTCCCGTTTCTGGTACTTCGTGTCCCAGCTGAAGATAGTGAAAAAATCTTCATGGGAGATCATCTACTGCGGGCAGGTGTTTGAGAAGTCTCTGCTGCGGGTGAAGAACTTCGGCATCTGGCTTTGCTGTGACTCCCTCAGTGGCACTCACAGCATGTACCCAGAGCACCGGGACCTGACAACAGCAGGCACCCTCACCCAGTGCTACCGCGACATGGGCGCCCCTCACCGAGCCTGTGCCCACTCCATCCAGATCATGAAGGTGGAGGAGATCACAGCCTGCAAGTGCCACTGGCCCTCTGCCAATCAGTTGCACGATTCCAAGATCAAGTTTCTGGTGCCCCACCGGGTCCTGCATCACCAGCACAAGCCCCTTCACCACCAAGAGGCCCAACACCTTCTAGAGACTGCCAATAAACCCGGCGCTGCTCCGCAAAAAAAAAATAAAATAAAATAAAAAAAGTCAATTGATGTTGCTGTCAACAAACATAAAATTAATCTCACAAAGAGAAAAGTTTTCACTCTAATGAAAAAATATTAACTTATTTTATTTTGTCTTAGCCTCAAAGTGGATGCCTATTTGCACCAAGGAAAAGCATCACCAGCTGTCCTTGCAAACTCGAGGAAACCTCTTACGTCCTGCTGTCTGGGAATATCTTTATGTCACTGTTTCCTCGGACAGGCCTCCTTTTTTACCACCTTAGACACTCATCTGGCATGTCACAACTACAACTCGGTACTACGTGCAGTTTGCACCATAGGGATAATGCTCCACTCGGGACACACATTTTCTGTCCTTCCGGGGGACAAATTTCAAACTATTCTTGGCTTTGTAAAATGCTTCAGTGTACTGAGCTTCAGTTCCCTAGAGAATTAACTTTTTAATAAATACTTCATAGGCTTTTTCTTACTTCTGTTCTATTCCTTTATCAAAACTTTCATCTTGAAGTTTATTCTTGGAGGAACACAGCTCAGATTATATCTATTTCAGTCTAACCAAAGAGTATTCATACAGGTTGTGCAAGCATAACTCAGATGTGGTTATACAAATCCCAGACAAAGCTCCGCTGCATGTAAAAATCTCAGCTATGAAACTATTAGAATTGCAAGTGGTTTGATTCTTAGAGGTTAAACCTGAATCAAAGTGGCCAGATTATGTGTATGGACACCAGCAGGACCCTTCGTTAACTCTGACCTTAATTCCTAGTTTATTCTTAAAAATATATAGCCAAAAGAATCAATCGAAGTGTATTTTGTGGCCCTTTTTTGCAGAAACTATCATGCTTTCCCAACTGAATTCAGTTCACTATTGCCTAATCTTTGGGAACAAAACCAGCATTTTTATTTGCAAAGCAGAAAAGGAACTCTTAACTTTCACTGTGCTCTGAAGAGACACCATAGACTGGAAACATTCAGAGGGAAACTATCCAACTTTTCCAAATATATTGAGAGATATCTATCCAACTTTTCCAAATATATTGGGTTTTAATTGAATTATTTTATGGTGAAACAATGCATGCATTTCCATAATCAAACTGTCTTAATCCTAAAATTTCTTTAACATTAACACTCACTTGGGCCAGCCAAATAGCTCAGTGGATTAAAGTGCCTGCGAGCAGGCACAGGGGACAGGAGTTCCATCTCCAAGCCTGCCATGCCAGCCCAGGCCCCAGGGTGCACTGAGACAGCAATTGAGACTGGGAGTGGTGTTGCATGCCTGTAATCCCAGCTCTTGGGAGGCTGTAAACAGGTGGATCACTATGAGTCCTATCTAGTAGTGAGAGCCTGAACACCCTGTAGACCTTCCTTAAGAAACAGAAAAAAAAAAAAAAAAGAAAACTTGCTTTATTATATCTTGGCTGCTAGTTTTTGCATAGGCAAAAATGTTTCAAAGAAAAATATTGTTCTGATTCCAGTTCATTGGAACATCATTATAAGAACTAGTTCTTTCAAAATTGGGTCTTTCAAGGTAATATAAGGTTTGAAAATAATTGTCTGTAGGTCACCAAATCAGGATACATAACATCCACCTTGCCACAGGCTGGAAAAATCTTAATGTTGTGGAAGGAACTGGTGACAGTGATAAAGTTAATAGGGTTCTACTTAAGAAATAACTGGGCATCCTTCTTACTTTATGAGGCAATAACTCTACTCCCTACTCAATAAAGTCGGGGGAAAAAATACTGGACCACTGCCAAAGACACAACCTATACTATATCAAATAGTGCCATTACATTTCTCTTAACTGCCTCTTGCAGGTCAGATGACTGCTTGTTAGGAAAACCTTTTCTGATAACTTTTCTGAAAGACCAAATTGCATAAATCTCAGCAATAACTGATGCAAACCTACTGTGCTTAGTCTTCTGAATTATGACTTGTATAGTTAACCTTTCTTTCCTTGCCCTCATTATTAACATATTGTGTCACTTCCTCCTATGTAAATAATCCAGGCAACAATTAAGTCATTCATACTATTATTTGCAAACACCAATAAAAATTATGAAGGCTCAAAATTCTTAGCCCAAAAGAGGAAAACGTCTCTGTAAAAAGAGAATACTTTGCATTTTTTTGGTATTGCTCAAGATGAATAAGCAGTGAAAAGAAATATTTCAAAAAGCAATGGAAGCCAGGCATGGTGGCGCAGGCCTGTAATCCCAGCACTCAGGAGGTGAGGCAGGAGGATTGTTGTGAGTTCGAGACCAGCCTGAGCTACAAAGTGAGCTTAAGGCCAGCCTGAACTGCATAGTGAGACCCTGTCTCAAAAAGACAAATAAAAAAAAAAAAAGGCAACGGAGTGAGGTCTCAGCAAGTACATGGCCTCCCCTAATACAGCCAGATCTAAAAGACATCCTGAAAACTAGCTGTTGATGCATTTCTGCTTATCTTACTTAAAATAGTGCTCACTATTTTATAACATAACAATATGCTCATAAGTCTAGAACAGACCTTATAAGAGTGTACAGTAAAGTCACACAATTTAATATACCTAATAGTCTCACATTCGTTCCTGGGGGGGCATATTCTGTGCATTGAAAATTTGTATCTTGAAGACCTTCCTAAATCGCTTGCCTAAGTTTTCTAATTTAAATTGTTGACCATGACCTCAAAATGACTGGCACTAAGTACTAAGTTTCTGAAATAGCAAAATTTTCCATTTCGAAAGGGAATTTATATATATATATATATATGCATCCCTTTAGGCTTAAATTTAAAAATCAACTCATTTGAACTAGGCTATATCTGAGATTAAAAATAAGTGCTAAAATTTTTCAACGTGAGTTAATTTGGCCCACAAGGATATTCTATGGGTAATCATGAGTTTCTAATTATAGTGCTGTGCTTTGAATTTGCTGTTTGACATGGATTAAAATTTATCAGAGTTTTAACTCATTTGCCCTATTTAGTAGGTTGTGGGTTGATATTATTATCCTCCCACAAGTCTAAATACTTAATGCTGCTGAAAGGTTAAGCAGCTTCACCTCCAACGTGCAATGAACTTCTGTGCTTCATTCAAGCTCATTCTCTTTCTGCTCCTAGAGACCATTTCTCCACAGCGCACTCTCCATCTAGATGGAATGAGGAGTTGGCCTAGGTCTACACTGTCACACTGAATGATGACCAGGTCATTTCTCTGGACCCACAGAGGATGCTTCCAAAGAATGGGAGGTCTTACCTCACTTAATCTTGAGCACCCAGAGTCTGTAGCAGGAAACTGTTGAAGGAACTGTATCTTCCTGCTGCCTCTAAGCTACCACTGTCCTTATTGATGTGAAGTTGCAGACAGCCGACAACTGGACCAAATCAGGAAAGCAGTGGCATCATCTCTCTCCTGTTCTTCTCCTAGCATTATTTTGCAAACCCACACAACACTTCTTTTGCCTCTCTTATACAAAACTATTGCTCATTTCATAAAACTGAGATCTTAAAACCATGGAGGGTATGATTCTTGATTTCCTGAGAAAGACTTATTTCCTTTCACATGTAAAAAAAAGGAGTGTACAAAGAAAGTATGATAGCAATTTTATATGTTATCCTGGCTTAGTTATCTGTAACGGTTTGGTCCAATACCAAGATAGATGTTGCTGTGAAAGTATTTTGTAGCCATTGGCTTGCCATAAAACTTTCAGAGATGTTTGTCACAAATACTTTAACTCTTAATTTCTTAAAATAAATCTCCTGAGTGTACAAATGCATGTAAAAAATCCCACTGATTCTGTTTCTCTAGCAAACCCTAACTAATAAAAAAGCAACTGCCTATTTTATTACATATGAACCATGTATCAAGAACTCTGCTAAACAGATTATACACAGTCATTTGTGGAAGTAAAGTTCTCCATAACCAAATGTGAAAAATAGTGTAATACGTGTTTTTCAGTAGTCATTGGCCATGTGCCACACTACGCCAAATATGCAAGTCACCTCCTCCCATCCTTCTCACTAAGAGCTGTGTGATGTTGTAATCTATCGTAAATACTATTTCTGCCCTTGGGGAAGAGGCCAAGTACAGCAGCCTGCAAATGAATGAACACAAGCCCACAAAAGTTTGAAACCTACTATAAAAATGAAAAAGAAAACTCCCTGATAGTCCTCTATAAAACACAATATTCAAGAATGAAACATAAAAGGTAAACACTATATAGTGCTAAATATTTAAAAAGATAAAAAACTGCTACACAGATTTGCATTTAAGATATGTAATTTCACACTTTCTAGAGGGAAAAACCAGGAATAATGTAAAATATTATGTAAAGAGGAAGCATTTTAAAATTTATACACGCTCTGAGGTCAATTCCCATAATTTTCAAGAAAAGACAGAATCACAGTGACTAGTTAGAGAGCAAACCAAAGACCTAGAGTGGTTTTCATGGCATTAAACATTTGCCTGATGCATAAACCACATTTTATTTTATTCCAGAGAGAATACAGCCTGCATAAAAGATGCATATGAAATATTTAAAAATCAACAGCATAATTGGGATATGCTTTGGTGCATTTTCCCAAAGAAATATAGATACGTTTTACCCTCCAATCAGGCTGCCATAGGCTATTGGGCCCTAGATACTGTCGACTTCACGCTTTCTTCCCAAATGTGAGACAGCTTCCCAACAACAGACACCATAATGTCAGCAACTGTGACCACGCAAATGATAAGGCTACCATTAATTGTAAAATTCCCACCACTTATTAAGAGTCTGTGTACTACATTTCTTTTTTTAAGTACTGATTTGCAGAAACTTACAAAAAGAAATGTCTCAAAAAGTGGGAGAAATACATTAAAATCCACACATATATATCTGCAAGTTAAGATAACACATATATATCTGCAAGTCAAAATAACAAATTCTTAACTTTGCTAATAAGCAGAATGACACAAAATAAAATAGGACTCCATGTATTTAATGTGCTGTGCTTTAGATCTAAAATACACCCCACCCACCCCAAATCTCATGTGTTCAGAGGCCAGGCTTTTGGGAGATGATCGGATGGGGGAGACACTGCTCTCAGCAGTGCAGCAGTCTCCTGAGGGGTTCATTACTGGCCGCGCTGCTCAGAGGTGGGGCATGCTTAGGAGAGGCAAGTCCTTTGGTGTCTGGCCTGGAAGTGCATCTCATCCCCAGCTTCTTCCTTTCTCTCTGACTCCTGGACATTGTGGCTGACAGCTTTGCTCCCCAAGCTATTTCTGTCCTTGAGCCAGCCAGGCATGGATGGGACCCTCTGCAACTGTGAGCTACACAAACCTCTCCCACTTTACATTTTTGCTGTCAGTCATTCTGTCCCAACAAAAGGAAAATGTCTAATGCATCATATTTTGTTAATGAAAACAGCCATTGTAGATGAGGATGAAACAGGCATTTTAATTGATAACTAAATTATAAAACCTGGATCCTACTAGAGAACAATTTCGCATCTGAGATTGAAAGCTTTAAAATATGTATAACTTTTGGTCCAGAATCTCCTTTTCTTCTAAATAATCCTCAGAAATGAGAAACATGTATATGAAGATTTTGTATAGGATAAATATTATAGCTTTCTTAAAGATATGAAAGCATAAACACAAGTAAAGTGTACTAAAGACATATTCATTTATATTATTTTGGCACATTCATATCATGGAATATTGTGCAAATGAAAACAGACATTTCACTTTGTAAAATATTTAGCAATAAAGGTGAACATTAAAAACATTAAAATTGAAAAATTGAAAATATACGTAATTATTTCTAATGAGTTTTTACTTTGCACAGCATAATTAATTTTCACTAAAATTCTGATCATCTTTTAATGGAGACAAGTAGCCACTAATAAAGAAAAAAATTTAAAATACTATTCTTACTTCTGTGAAAAAAATAAAACAAAGTCTTATGATAAAATACAGACTAACAAAGGTTAATATACTATGCATCATTAGCTGTAAAAATAGCCAAAACGTTACTGAAAGTACAATTCATAGAGAAAAGAGGACTCTTAAAAAGGAGCAAATGAGAAAAATGACAAAAATTTCAAAGAACAAAGAGAAGCTAGTATTATAAATGAAATAAAGTACCGTGTATGTTATAATAATTTTGGAATAATGTAATAGATAATCTGGGGACCTGTTTGAACATCTTCCTTCCTATACTTTATCTCTCTGGCCATTAGAGCAAGGTCAACTAAAACTAACTTGAGATACTAGAAAGAACTGGAAGCAATTTTGAAAAAAAAGCATGTCCCAAGGAAGGAACATTCAGTCCTACTGGAGTGATAGAATATGAGGCTGGAGGTTTGGGAGTAGGAGGGACAGGACTGTATCTTAGAAAACTTGAAGCAGCAAGTGTTCCCTCTGTCAAGGGAAAGAGAGACACCATGTAGAAAGATGGCAACTGAAGGTAGAAAAGGTAAAATAAATGGTCTACTGGAATAGTATCTGATGTCTAAAATAATAACCATCTGGCCTGGAGAACTACCTCCCATAGCGTTGATTTACTCCCTATAGCCTACCAAGGTGTGCCTAGGTTAAACGTATGTACAGGAACTCCATTCATGAGAAGGTTTAGAGATTCTTTCTTTCTTTATTTATTTATTTTTATTTTATTGAAATACAAACGTCAATCAGACAGTTTTAAGACAGCTTAACCATACAGATTCGATGAATTAATACATTGCAAACTGTTTTCATAGCGTTTTGGTATTGTACAAGGTACATACATGATATTATATTTACAGATATTATTTTAGCAGATATCTCTTATCAGTGAATTAAGAGTGTAGCTGCTTACTTATCTTATTTTTTTATACCTGAATTATAAATTTACTCAAGCTGGGGATAAAGCTCAGTGGCACAAGTGCCTTCCAGGCAAGTACAAAGTCCTGAGTTCAGTTACTGACACAAAAACAAAAAGATAAAATAAATGTAGCAGTGCTGGGGTGTTGGTCCATGACAGAACACTTGTTTGGCATGCAGAGCCCTGGGCTTGATCCATAGCAGATAATAACTAAATAAATAAAGCCTTATCAGTTTAATGAGAAAGGCATTTATTTACTTTCCATAATCACACTGATAAAATAGTCATTTGGACTTTGAGCCCTAAAGACTGACTAGGAATAGCCTTTTCCTGTTCTATAATTTTAACATTAAGTGATTTAGCGTGACCTGGGCTTACCACCAAAATATACTCTCATCCTCTGTATTTAATAACTTTCCAGTGGAACACCTCTGTTTGTCTACATAACTAGCCTTTCAAACCCAGTTCTTGAATGGGATTTCACTCGACAAGGAAGTAGAACTCAAAATCTCAAAATCAGTCTGCTTTCTCCTCCTGTCTACCCTACTTCACATATAATCAGACATCCTATCTGCTACCAAAATGACTGATTATTGATGAGGATCTTTCCTTTTTTACAATAAACTCTTTAATCTCCCCCCCTTTGAAATCTTTCTACTTTTTCTGTACCAGGAAACTCTTCAAAAAGCATAGTTTATACATTTCACTTGCTACTCAAAAATTTTTCACTGTTCCTTTTTTCCCACAGAATAAAATCCACATTCCTTAGCAAATTCAGAGGATTTCCATCTCTAGACCTACCTCCCATCCTAGCATTTAATGCTTTCTAGTTTTAATAAATTCTGAGATTTTCTACTGAAACACTTTTGCTTAAACTGTTTCCTACCTGAATAGTTTTCCAAATTCCAACTAAAACTCCACATCCTGTGTATAAGGTAGTCATATTTCTAGTACAAATGAAAAAATACAGCTAAATTTACCCTAGTCAAAGAAAACAAAATTACTGGCTTATGTAATAGAATATTCCAGAAGTACAAAGCAGCTTCAGATCTTGGTAAGATCGGACCTAGGTTTCCAAGTCACTTACGTCAAGAATCACTCTTAATTTCTCATCTTTGATTATCCTCAGGCACATTTTCCATATGTGGAGCCTGATCAGTAAAATTGTTAGGGAAGGTGACAACTAAAAGGTCAGTGGATATATAGATACAGAAAAGAAACAAAAACAAAAACAAATCCCTTGTAAGCAGAGTCTCCTCTTTGCTTGTATCTGTAGTCATTCCTGAAGGTCCCTGAGACTCTTTTCCACTCTTTTCTATCCCTACAATCTTCTTTTGTCTCTAGAGCTCTCTCAGTAGAGGTATATCAAGCCCACAGACTTAATCTCACCTTTCTTTGCTTTGCTACACCTGAATTCTTGAACTATTTTAGGAAGTCATACTCCAAGAAGAATATGCACAATTTCAAATGCAGCTTAGAACAATTAAAGCAATCTGAATTCTTGAAAACACACCTTACCAAGATATTGCTGTCACATATTTCTGTGTGTGCTTTTTTCAAGTTAAACTGATGGAAGGTTAGCTCAATTCAGGAAATCTCATGCTATAGTTTGGGTACTTTGGCACTTGGAGAACAACATTTGTAAAAATCATGATTTTACTATATAAGCCAGAAAGCACAAGCCCTGGGTATATGGCAGAGATCTTAGAGTTACTATTCAATCTTTGAAGAACGTGATTAATTGTCTTCGCATGATCAGTCTATAAAAATTTTAAGTCAAAAGAGCCTACATTTGACAAGTCTTTTACTGTATCTCACTTATCTGTAAATTCTTGGACTTCAGGCTAAATTCTACTTGAGTGGGTATTTGTATTATCACTCTTGCTCAGCACCAGTGTCGCTTTGCTGCTTACCTCTCCATTATTGGATTGGTTCTTCCCAACCACGTTTTCTGCTTGATCAGTGCAAGATAATCAAAAGAGAAGAATTTTTTTTTTTGCCTTCTTGAAAAATCACAACATATTTAACTTGACAAATCTTGTAAAGATTTCCTCCTCTAACACTTTATTTCGTGGTTGGCAAAATTAGACTTGGAGAAGTTAAGAAATTTGTCTGCCACTATCTGGAAGGCTAGGGAAAAGGATCCTTTTCTCTGCTTCTAGCCTTCCAGATAGTGGAAGCAAAATTACACATAGCATCAGTTCAAAGTATTCATAACTGATATTAACGGAACTAGAATGGTGAAAAGAAATATAGCAACGCACTAATGACAGGAAACCAACTGTAGTGATACTGTGGTTGTCATTCTATTGCTCAGTCTTACCTAATTCTCCTGTCTTTCCAGCATGTGCTTCTTGCTTCATCTGGAGTGAAGTAAGCCCTTAGGAGTGGTTCTCCCCATTAGCCTGAAGCAGAAGTGATTGTAGCCCATGGCCTGGGCCAGTGACTAAGCACTTTGAACTGTAATTCTTAGTCCTCTTGCGTTCCAGTGGGGCTGATAACTCATCAACCTGAGTCCCTAAGGATTCTGAAGAAATGGAAAGCCTCAGCTGTCTCCTATTGGATCTGTTGAGTAAAAGTCAATGTCTTTGTTATTTTAAATGTTATTATATATGAAATGCCCATTAATTACATTATAACTTGGCTCATACTGACCAATACAATTGTTGTGTTATTTCATAGTTATTTTATTTCATTTCTTATGTGGTATTTAATTTTACTCCCCTTCTTATATGTAAAGACTGAAAATAAGAACAATAGAAGTAGAGGATTTTAGTGAAAACAATAGTTGTCTGACTTGTTACTCCAGACTAATTTTGTTCATGTCAGCAAACTCAATTCTCAATTTCTTCTCTTTGTTCTTATACTTAAATTTAGTAGGAAGAACTATATTTAATTTCATTTGAAATTATTTAAATCAGCATATATTAAGCTTTATTAGTAATAGTATAAAAAATAACAAGGTAACCAAGATTCTTCAGTGAATCATGCTTTTTATATAAAAGAACGCAATTTCAACGTGATCTGATAGATATTTTATTCAATTTTACAGTAATAAGATGATAAAAGATACCAAAGGAGGTAGAATTTCTTGATTAGAAAAGTCTAACACAGAAGATTCCAAGTTAATTAAGCATGGGTTGAAGTGATAAACTTAACAGAAACAATGATCGAACAGTTGACCTCTAGGTGTTACCAGTTGAATTATCTTACTGGTGGTTATCAAATCTGTTTCAACCACTCACTGCTTTGGGCCACAGGATTTTAATTTACTAGTCCTACTTTTATTAAAACTATAATTTCTCATCAGTAGAAAATATGGTACCTCCCTGCATTAGGTGTGGTACCTTTTAAAAGTAACCTCATTATCTTATTTGCTGAGTCTGGCACTGTGCAATATTTGGCTTTTCCACAAAGGGAAAAATAACAAACATAGGTAGACATTTGGAATCAATGCAGAAAACAGGGGTTACCACCACAGGACACCCAAAGACACTCACAAAATAGAACTTCTGGATGTACTCTTAGAAGTTCAAGAATGGGACAAATGTGTTTAAGATGAGGGTGTCTTCTGAGGTGGCTTAATGGTAATGACTTTTACTGTAACAATTCCCAAAACTTTAAATATCAATCATATTTTCTATCATACTTTATATGTTATTTCTGATCTGAATTATATTAGACTACTTTCTGCCCATCCTTGTCAGACTCTTATTTATTTAAAGGTGAAAATAACATTCATCATGATTTAAAATGGACTCCAAGCTAAAATAACTAAGCAGCCAATTAATGTTGCATTACATGAATCATTTTCTTCAACAGAGTAAAATTTTCCTAGAATAAAACTTTTTCTGTTTACCATAAGATAAATAGAATAGGTGAAACAGAATGGACATTTATGAATATTTAATTTACTCATGCTCTGATGAAAGTGATCAAAAGACATGATCTCTATAAAACCTAAGTAGATTACATGCCCTTTAGGAAGAAATTTTCCTAAGCTAAATGAAATTCCCTGTTAACCCATTAAGACACCTATATTTATGCACTCATCTTTGAGGGAGTTAACTGTTTATTTAATATCTTATTATACTGCCACAGCACCCAGCAATAGGGGTACCTTGACACTGTGACAAAATACCTGACATAAATCAATCAATTTCAAGGACATAGGTGTATTTTAGCTTATGGTTGCCAGAGTCTCAGTTCATGGTCATGTTGCTCCATTGCTTTCGGTCTGAAGCAAAGCAAAACATCTTAGCAAAAGGACACAGTGAGGGAAAACCTCTCACCTCCTGGGAGACAAAGGATAAAGCATGAGAGAGCCAGAGAGGAGCAGGCCAGGGACCAATAGAGGCCCAAGGTCAAAAGCCGTGTTCTTAAGATCCACTCCTCTTAGTTTCCTTCCCTTAGTTTCCTTCCCTTCCCAGAAATGCCATCAAATTACTCCACTGCCAAAATCACAGTCCCACAGTCTGATCACTTTCCCAAACCCTACCATGCACCAAACCTTTGAGACAATGAACTTTTAATGGGACATAGCATGTTCATTCCATAACAGCCTGGATCTCCACTTTGCTTGGCTGCACTTCAAATTGTTGTTTTGGGCACTTTTGCTTCTGTGATTGCAAAAGTACAAAGACTCGCTTTCTTCTCTTTATTGTATCTGTTTCTTCATAAGTGACACTTGACTGTAGTCTTTTCCTGAAGCTTGCTCACTTAATACAATTGCTACCAACTGTGCCTAATCATTTCTATTCAACCAACACAATAGCTTTCCTCATTTCACTCATGCTGCCATTCAGTGCTTGGAAAGAGCAATAATACACCATTTCCTAAATAAAATATTGTTCTGAAAAAGTTAAAATTCATTTGTGGTGGCAGTGGGGATCTATTGTTCAGAAAGTTTGGGAAATATTGGATTAAAGGCTTTTATTTACTATCTTTGTTCCAGATTTTTTTCCAAGTGTTTCAATTATTTTTTCTTTTAAGAGCACTTTTAGGTTCACAGCTAAATTGATTAGAAGGCAGAATTCCCATATATGGAAAATGCACCCCCACATATGAATGGCCTCGATACCAAGGCGTTTGCTACAACTGGTGACCCTACACTGATGCAGCATTCCCACCCAACATCCATGAGCATCAGGGATGCTTCCTAGGGTTACACACTTCAGAGGTTCGGACAGACGCATGACATGTCTCCCTGCTAACAGTAAAGCTACAGGGATATGTACTGTGAAACTCCTAAAAGCTCAGAATTCTACATAGCTGTAACCATATTTCTGTTTCTTTAGTTCACTGGCATAGCATCATTTCACAAAGAAAACAAAATTCTAAGTTCAGCAACTGTTAATTTAGGATTACTACATTTTAGCACTTGCTAAAATAGCTTAATTAATGAGCTGATATTCTCTCTCTCTATATATATATATATATGTGTGTGTGTGTGTGTATATATATATACACTATTCTTTATACAAAAATATTTATTGTAACATGCAAATTATTTAAAATAAAATATAAATAAAAACAAATATCAGAGTAAAAATCATGGGACACACATTAAAATATAGACTAATCTTATGCAAAGACTAAGAGGAATCAAAATTGCCTCTGAACTTACTCATAGTCGAACTATAAAAAGAAAATCAAAATTACAAGGTTTATAATATTTATGATGCATGTTCATAAGATCAAAATATAGCAGATACTTTGTAAAAGTAAAATATTTCCCAGCTCTTTTGAGCTGAGAAGTTTTTTTTGGAGCTTCACAGAGGGAGCAATGTGTGATTTTTGAATGCTGCTTTCCAATGCCATGTATACATTAAAACTCATCTGGAGAGGAATTCAAAATACATTTTGCAAGCTACTAAAGTAGCATTTTTGATGTGATCCCTAGATGGTTGTCCAACCAACATGGAGGACCAAAAAGCAGGAATTCCTGTTTTGATGGACAACATTCTTTAAAATGGCCATGCTAAAATTATTTGAACAACTACCTTAGTGCAATAAGTCACATTCTTGAAACATATGCTGAGTCAGTTACTTGAAGATATTACACGGGTGTGTTTTCAATTGTCCCACTATTCAACTGCAGAGGAATTTCTCATAAATAAAATTGTACAGAAGCCCCACCACTCTGAAAGTCTATGAGTCCATTATCTAATTGAAGTGTTCAATAGGCCCCATTCACTTAGAAAACACTCAGCTACAATAAAACATAACTTAGAGGCAAAACTTTCATTTGTAAGCACACTCTTTTCTAACTCAAAACCACTAGCATTAATTGGTGACAGAATTCACCACCTCTGAAAGCAATATAAATAAACACAGATGTCAAACACAAAACCAACTGATAGGATACACAAAAATTATCTCAGTTGCCTTACAAGGTGATGCTGAATATATTAAACAAAAGTGGGAAAGAAAATATAATTTACAAATCTCACAAGAATCTGTCCTGTAACAGTCATTAGACTATAAATTTTTCCTCAACAAAGAAACAAGGGAGAGTAATCCTAGAAATGTTCACACTCTAGCACCAAACAATAAACAGATCAGAAATTATCTAAGCAATGTTGAAAGAAATGCCAAAATAAAAGCACAAATTTGCATTTTCTCTAGGCTTCCTACATTCACTTAGTTTTGAAACAGGACAATCATTTTTTTAAGGTTATGTCCAATAAACAGAAATAAGGCAAGGACAGCCTCAAAGAATGGCAAGAAATCTGTAGTTTGGGGTCAGGTAAGCTCATCTTCACAAACTGTTGCTCTAAGTGAAAAATGCTAAGAATCGCAAACATACTGTCTTTCTTAGTTACTTCAAATGAAAAGAGAAGGACATAAAAGCCAGCAGTCGTTTAAGAGACAGGAAGATAAAGTGTCTCGAAGAAAGAGAGAGAGAGAGAGAGAG